>JAXQQM020081563.1:0-183932 GCA_034641835.2 Pinus albicaulis
TATAACTCCATTTTTCAACAACATGTCCAGATACATCACCCCTACCGAGAAAGGGAATTGAACCTGTGAATATATATGGGATGGGCGGAGGTCGGAGCTGTGGGGCTTTATTGTTGATTACTCCTTGCCAGTACAAAATTCACTGGTTTGGAGGCATAGGCAGCAACATGAGAGTCGGGACTCTTGCACTTTAGGGGCTTTTGTGGTTTGCACATCGCTTGTGTATTGATAAACTGTCTATTTTCGGAGATTCACAAGTTTTAATCGACCACCTCAATAGGGGCTTTGCTTTGAATCCGGAACTCTTATCTTCTTGGATGGGTAGGATTAAGATTCTGAGCGAAAAGTTCACACTGCCATCTCTTTCAGCCACATATTCAGAAAGAAGAATTGTCAAGCATTATGAACTCGTGGAAGAAAATGGCAATGGAGCTCAGGGTTCAGTCCTTTTTTTCTTAACAGTCTTTGTTTTCTGCAGATGCTGGAGTGGCCGCGGAGGGATGGTTCAGTTAGGAATTATCCTGATTGTTGTTTTCATCTTTTTGCTTTCAATCAGTTGATACTACTGTCGATAGGATACTAGGAATAAAAGCTGGTATCTTTATGCACTGTTTGCAACGTAGACAATTTTTGAGTTTTGAACATTTGAGAAGATTTTGATTAAGTTGTTTTGGGATCATGATCCATCGAACATGACGGGGGTAAAAAGATGATGTAAGTATCTGTTTTCATGAGGTTTAAGTAAGTGAATTTGAAGATGTTGCCATTTTCATGGAATGTTAAAGAGATGTAAAATTGAACAATTAAGTAAATTGCGTTGGTACTTAATATAAACGAGCAGTTTTTTTCATGCGAAAAAAAAAAACCATAACCAATATCATAAAAAATACCATAACCAAAATCATAAGTTATCAAAACCTGCAACTCAAAAATAACCAACAAGTAAATTTAATTTAATTTTTATGTGAGTCCAAAATTTATGTTTGTATTGCAATATCTCTTACAGACTAGGTCGGACAACAACTCTAATGCAACCAGATAAAAATGATGCAACTCTTCCGTACTGAGTTGGCCAACAACTCTAATGCAACCAGATAAAAATGTTGCAACTCTTCCATACTGAGTTGGCCAACAACTCTAGTGCAACTAAATAAGTATGTTGCAACCAGATAAAAATATTGTTAAAATTGTGATGCAAATGTAAATCATTGTACTCGTATTTTTTTGTTACTTCAGATTTCAAAAGCAAGTAATCATAACATTTTCTTTGGCTGTGGATGAAAGCAAAACTTATCAGATAAATTTGGAATTTTAATACTCTACAAAGTTTCAAAAGATCACCATATATCACAACTCCAAAACAAAGTTCAAAACAGACATTTATGGCGACTGTGTAGTGCTCAGTATTCCCCTGGTTGAGCATGAAAAGCCATGAAGTTTCTGAATTTTGACTTTTACGGCACACGTTTGGATGCGGAATTTTGACTATGTCAGCTCGATCGAGCATCAACAAATTTATGATTGCAGAACTGATAAAAAGAGTCTGAATTTCATTAATGATTTTGAATGTTTATAACAACTGTGTAATATTTTCTGGCAGGTCAAGTTGATGACAAAAACCAGATAAGCCAATAAAAAACCCATCCCACAAGGCTCATAATAACATCAGAATGTGCAGAGAATAGAGTTACAAATAACATCTTCATCCAAATGACTGAATGAGGCAAAAAAGAACAGCTTGAATATATCAAGCCAGAGACAAAATGAATAATGAGATCAGCACTGCCTAACTGTCAAAACTTCATACATTCATCATTTCTTTAGAATTGGATCACACAAGTTGTCTTTTACATTGATGGACCTACATCTAACTTACATTGGTTAGCTTAGAAACCATACTTGGACATATCATCATCAAAATCCCATTGTTCTGGCAAATCATCATCAAAATCCCATTGTTCTGGCAAAGGAACATAGGTTCCACTGGTATCAGGGTGTCCAGTTGATTCTGGAAATTGGAACGATGTAAGGCAAGAATCCATGCCTGGTTCCTTAATTGAATTGGATTTTAAGGTCATCTGGCTTGTTTGGGGCTGCATAACAGTCCTCTCAATCAATGGGCTAGCATTCTGAAGAATGGCTTCAGGAATATCCATTATTGTTTGCCCTGCCACATTTCCCATTATTGCTTGCTCTGCCACATTTCCCATAATAGTAGTGTTGATACCCTCATAAATACCATTTATATTAGCCCAATCAGCCGCAACAGCAGGGCTGAGTGCAGATGACGTTTTGGGGGTATTAGCATCATCAACCCCTTGACGTGAACACCAACCATCAAAATAATTATAATTATAATCTGAATTAGAATTCCAAGATTCAGTATGATTTTCAACAGACCGAAACTTAGACACAAATTCTGACAAGAAGTTCTCAGGATTGATGCCCTGCACCTGATCCTGAGATAGTACAGGTGGTGTTTCAACTGAGCTGATATGCATATCCCTTGGCATTGGTGACTCAGCATATCTACTTTGTAAGGGTGAATCAGATTTAAAGATCTGAGGGGTCTCATTCAACAAACTTACACTAGCTTCCACATTGGAATTTTGGCCTTGAGCATCACCTGAGCCTGCTGAATGTCCTGGAAGTGTTGAACGTTCTGGAAATTGTGTGCATTTACGTGTCTTCTCACTCTTACATGTCTTTTTGGGAGGTGCCTCATCAGGAAAATTGAGTCTGGCTTTCTTCCCTCTGACCCTCCTAGCTTCTGCATCATATGCTCTCGCAGCTTCTAATGGTGAATCATAGGAACCAATCCAAACATTCTTGCCTTTGATGGGATGCCTGACTTCTGCAGCCCATTTGCCCCTGCGTTGTTTTACACCTTTGTATGGGCACTTTCGCTGCTTCTTGCCGACTGTCTCAGCTGCTCTTTTGATTTGGGAATTTGCAACAAGACTTCCTGCAAAGAACAATAAATTTAGAAGCACATGTAAACTGTATGAACCTAAAACTTAATATAAATGTTTGAAAATTGTTGTGAGGAGCACTCCACCTTGTGTGGAAGAGATATTGCTTCTGTTATATAAACATTTTACTTCCTCAAATAACATAAAAATACAAATATAAATAAAATAAAAGTAATAGTTATGTTTTAAATAAAAATAAAAATAACGTTATATTAAAACAAAAATATTTGTAGCTTCAAGGGATAGCTTAATTGGTCTGAGCCAGACGTGGGTCCTCTCCGTAATCAGAGAGGTCACGGGTTCGATTTCGAATTTGAGTCCGTTTATGAGAACCTATGGTATTCATGTGAAATATAACTTATTTAAAAGAGAAAATTAAACCATGATATTGACTCATGGTATTCATGTGAAATGTAATTTATTTAAAAGAGAAAATTAAACTAGTCTAGATCCATCTTAATTTCTTAATTTTGGATCTATTAAGTGTCTAAAAGAATCAAATCTCTTTTCATTTTAAAAGAAATTAAATCTCAAAAAATTAGCTCCCCAAAAGATCAAATCTCTTTTCACTTTAAAAGAAATTAAATCTCTCTCAACATTTAGTAAATCTAAATTTAAAATAAATTTAATATTTAGTAAACCCCAAAATAATTAAAAAAATCAATATTAAACATATATATGGAAAACCGGCTTCACATTCCGCAGCCATTTGTATGACTCTAAATTTAAGCCATTAAAAGAGTCCATTGTTTTTATAAAACAGTCCATTGTTTTTTAAGGTGACCCCAGAAAACAATCCATCCACTTTCGAGAAACCTTTCCGAATTCATGAGATGTATATGATTACCTATTCTGCATAATGATAATGTTGATTTACTTTTTAGATAATAATAAGATTTAAGATTTTGTAGTGTGTACTCTTCAAAACCCAAAAATTACTTCTTGAAATTTTATTCAGAGTTAAATATTTTAGCAAGTTTTTGATGAAATGGTTTAATACATAAAAGTTATAAAATAAGTTGTTGAGAAAATGGGGTTTGTAAAATAGAGTATTAAAATAAGTAGGTAAATTTGATTTTTTAAAAGATTTAAGGTTGTTAAATTAACTCCCATGGTTTGGGACATTTGGAGTTGGTGTCTTATGGTATTGAAGTCATGGTATTACATGTGGCCAAGTCTTGGCTTATAGTATTTGAGCCCATGGTATTACATGTGACCAAGCCTTTTAAAGACTTGGGACCCATAGTATTGAGCCTATGGTATTACATGTAACCAAGCTTTTAAAAGGTTTGGGGATTCTCCATTATAATGTATTGATGACGCGTGGTATTGAACCCATGATATAACATGTCAACAAGCCTTGGCCCATGGTATTACATATGACTAAGCCTTGGCCCATGGTATTACAGGTGACCAAGCCTTTAAAAGACTTGGGACCCATGGTCTTACATGTAACCTATGTATTGAGCTCATGATATTACATGTAACCAAGTGTTTAAAAGGCTTGTGACATTGAACTCATGGTATTACATGTGACCAAGCCCTAGCCCATGGTATTGCATGTGACCAAACCTTTAAAAAGCTTGGCGATTCTCCATTAGAATATGCTAGAGTTGAGAAATGAAAGCTTATTGGGTCAAGGCCAAGATGTTCACGCTTAGCTATGTTTAAGTCAAGGATAATATATCAATACACAATATTTATATTCAAGGCTACATCCACAACCTCCTCATTTCTCGGAATTATAAATGAAGTATGTAATTAAAATAGTGACTATGTTTTGGTTAGTAGGCTACTTATATTAGAATAACAACAACAATATTTATTGAAAAGAATTTTAAAGTGGTTTTCGAGGTTTTTAAATTATAATTGTAGATTTTATATTTTTTAAATATTGAAAAACTAATATATTGAGAATGGTACCAAGAACTGAGTTATTTATTAAAAAAATCCCGGTGCTTTTGACGTTTAGGGTACTTGGAACCCGGATAATGGGTATTTCGAACCCCAAAATTGAGTTCTTTATGGTTCTTTGATAAACTTTTTTGAAATAAAAATTTAAATACAAAAAAATTGTGAAAATTCAAAAGGTGAATACATAACCTTGGAACCCAAAAATTGGGTTCTTTATGGTTCTTTGATGAGTGATTTTTGAAAAAAAAAAATTAAAGATAAAAAAATTGTGGAAATTCAAAAGGTGAATACATAACCAGCTTCACTCTTCAACTAAGACATTCAGTTAGTTTGAGACAACAACCATTAGGTTTAACTATTGAGACAACTAGCATTCCCTATTGTGTTTGGGGCATTAGTTGGTGTGTGTGCTAGACTGAAGGTTCCCACAGAGACACAATCTCTTCTTGAAGATTCACAGGTAGCTCTTGAAGATTCACAGTGCAACATTAATTAATTCTAATTTTTGTGTGTTCAAACTTCACTGTTTGCATAACAAAATTAGCAAATTAAAATTTGATTCTAAATAGTAAATGGACCCATGATGTCAAAGATGGGAAATATTCCTTATGACTAAGTATTAGAATCTTGAAGCAACCACAATAAACAGTCCAGTGCGATATACTGCGATTCCAAACATCTCCACATTCTCTCATGGCCAAGTGACATCACTTGCTTTTCTAATTACTCTTTTAACTGCTTTTTTTTTACACTTTTTTGCTAAGAATGAAACTTTTGGCCTTCTCTTTCCCTACCAGAGTTTTAGGCCAAATTGGTTTAAGGCCAAATTTACAAATATGTATGTGTAAACTCCAATTTTCCTGACAACACAGCTTGAAATCTAGCAAAACTAAGTAACATATAAACACTGATTACTAACTTCTACCCAGCCTCACCGGTTCCCGAAGATATTCTAACCTCAAACCCACTGAGAATCAAAACGCTTCAGGAAAATCAAAATGGGCTTCAGAGTGGCAGGCAGGGGATGAAAGCCAAAGTAAATTAACCTCAAACCCACTGAGAATCAAAACGCTTCAGGAAAATCAAAATGGGCTTCAGAGTGAGAGGCAGGGGATGAAAGCCAAAGTAAATCAACCTCTGTGGATCAACCAATCAGACGCAGTAGACAGAAACAGTCAATAGTATATACCACCTGTTTATGTTAGCTCAAGCCATAGTGAGACCAATGTTGCTAGGGGTAAATCTATGACTGGCAGAAGAAGTCATGAAAGAAGCCGCAGTATTTCTTAGAATTGCATGGGTTTTTTTTGAAGGTTAGTGTCACAGGGCAACCTTATTTTGAAATTAAAAAACAGTTTAAACATTGTTCTCTATATTTCACATGAAAAATTGATATCCATATACAATACTTTATTAATCAAAATTGATATCTATATACAATACTTTACTAATCAGACCTATTTTAAATTTGGATTTACTAAGTATCAAAAAAAGAGAGATTAAATAGATCTAAATTGATACTCTTGCATTCTATAAGAGAATTTCTCAAACCATAATCAATATCATAACAAATATCATGGCCAAAATCATAGATAATTAAAACTTGCAACTCAAAAATAACCAATAATAAATTATTAATTAATTATTATTTTTATTTTTGTTTGATACTCTTATATTTTATAATATATTTTTTCAAACCATACTTCACTGGAATCTGTGGATGTGTAGAAATCGAAGGATTTTCAAGAATCAGGTAAAAATGCCAGAATGGATAGGAAATCAAGTCATTTTTCAATGGAAAAATTTGAAAATTGATGACGAACTACCTTTGGATTTATCTATCAGAAATCGCCCTTATGAGATAAACTATCCAGTTGGGTTCTTCAACGGGGCTGCCCAGAATCACAGATGTGGCTGTGGGTTTTATTGTTTTTTTTTTTTTGTAAGCTTGGTAGTTCCTTTCAATTTTAACTTCTTTTTTTTTTTTATAACTCCATTTTTCAACAACATGTCCAGATACATCACCCCTACCGAGAAAGGGAATTGAACCTGTGAATATATATGGGATGGGCGGAGGTCGGAGCTGTGGGGCTTTATTGTTGATTACTCCTTGCCAGTACAAAATTCACTGGTTTGGAGGCATAGGCAGCAACATGAGAGTCGGGACTCTTGCACTTTAGGGGCTTTTGTGGTTTGCACATCGCTTGTGTATTGATAAACTGTCTATTTTCGGAGATTCACAAGTTTTAATCGACCACCTCAATAGGGGCTTTGCTTTGAATCCGGAACTCTTATCTTCTTGGATGGGTAGGATTAAGATTCTGAGCGAAAAGTTCACACTGCCATCTCTTTCAGCCACATATTCAGAAAGAAGAATTGTCAAGCATTATGAACTCGTGGAAGAAAATGGCAATGGAGCTCAGGGTTCAGTCCTTTTTTTCTTAACAGTCTTTGTTTTCTGCAGATGCTGGAGTGGCCGCGGAGGGATGGTTCAGTTAGGAATTATCCTGATTGTTGTTTTCATCTTTTTGCTTTCAATCAGTTGATACTACTGTCGATAGGATACTAGGAATAAAAGCTGGTATCTTTATGCACTGTTTGCAACGTAGACAATTTTTGAGTTTTGAACATTTGAGAAGATTTTGATTAAGTTGTTTTGGGATCATGATCCATCGAACATGACGGGGGTAAAAAGATGATGTAAGTATCTGTTTTCATGAGGTTTAAGTAAGTGAATTGGAAGATGTTGCCATTTTCATGGAATGTTAAAGAGATGTAAAATTGAACAATTAAGTAAATTGCGTTGGTACTTAATATAAACGAGCAGTTTTTTTCATGCGAAAAAAAAAACCATAACCAATATCATAAAAAATACCATAACCAAAATCATAAGTTATCAAAACCTGCAACTCAAAAATAACCAACAAGTAAATTTAATTTAATTTTTATGTGAGTCCAAAAATATTTATGTTTGTATTACAATATCTCTTACAGACTAGGTCGGACAACAACTCTAATGCAACCAGATAAAAATGATGCAACTCTTCCGTACTGAGTTGGCCAACAACTCTGGTGCAACCAAATAAGAATGTTGCAACAAGATAAAAATATTGTTAAAATTGTGATGCAAATGTAAATCATTGTACTCGTATTTTTTTGTTACTTCAGATTTCAAAAGCAAGTAATCATAACATTTTCTTTGGCTGTGGATGAAAGCAAAACTTATCAGATAAATTTGGAATTTTAATACTCTACAAAGTTTCAAAAGATCACCATATATCACAACTCCAAAACAAAGTTCAAAACAGACATTTATGGCGACTGTGTAGTGCTCAGTATTCCCCTGGTTGAGCATGAAAAGCCATGAAGTTTCTGAATTTTGACTTTTACGGCACACGTTTGGATGCGGAATTTTGACTATGTCAGCTCGATCGAGCATCAACAAATTTATGATTGCAGAACTGATAAAAAGAGTCTGAATTTCATTAATGATTTTGAATGTTTATAACAACTGTGTAATATTTTCTGGCAGGTCAAGTTGATGACAAAAACCAGATAAGCCAATAAAAAACCCATCCCACAAGGCTCATAATAACATCAGAATGTGCAGAGAATAGAGTTACAAATAACATCTTCATCCAAATGACTGAATGAGGCAAAAAAGAACAGCTTGAATATATCAAGCCAGAGACAAAATGAATAATGAGATCAGCACTGCCTAACTGTCAAAACTTCATACATTCATCATTTCTTTAGAATTGGATCACACAAGTTGTCTTTTACATTGATGGACCTACATCTAACTTACATTGGTTAGCTTAGAAACCATACTTGGACATATCATCATCAAAATCCCATTGTTCTGGCAAATCATCATCAAAATCCCATTGTTCTGGCAAAGGAACATAGGTTCCACTGGTATCAGGGTGTCCAGTTGATTCTGGAAATTGGAACGATGTAAGGCAAGAATCCATGCCTGGTTCCTTAATTGAATTGGATTTTAAGGTCATCTGGCTTGTTTGGGGCTGCATAACAGTCCTCTCAATCAATGGGCTAGCATTCTGAAGAATGGCTTCAGGAATATCCATTATTGTTTGCCCTGCCACATTTCCCATTATTGCTTGCTCTGCCACATTTCCCATAATAGTAGTGTTGATACCCTCATAAATACCATTTATATTAGCCCAATCGGCCGCAACAGCAGGGCTGAGTGCAGATGACGTTTTGGGGGTATTAGCATCATCAACCCCTTGAGGTGAACACCAACCATCAAAATAATTATAATTATAATCTGAATTAGAATTCCAAGATTCAGTATGATTTTCAACAGACCG
Source organism: Pinus albicaulis (assembly GCA_034641835.2). Lineage (NCBI taxonomy): Eukaryota > Viridiplantae > Streptophyta > Pinopsida > Pinales > Pinaceae > Pinus > Pinus albicaulis. The sequence goes on from JAXQQM020081563.1 coordinate 9,221, forward strand.
AAACTTAGACACAAATTCTGACAAGAAGTTCTCAGGATTGATGCCCTGCACCTGATCCTGAGATAGTACAGGCGGTGTTTCAACTGAGCTGATATGCATATCCCTTGGCATTGGTGACTCAGCATATCTACTTTGTAAGGGTGAATCAGATTTAAAGATCTGAGGGGTCTCATTCAACAAACTTACACTAGCTTCCACATTGGAATTTTGGCCTTGAGCATCACCTGAGCCTGCTGAATGTCCTGGAAGTGTTGAACGTTCTGGAAATTGTGTGCATTTACGTGTCTTCTCACTCTTACATGTCTTTTTGGGAGGTGCCTCATCAGGAAAATTGAGTCTGGCTTTCTTCCCTCTGACCCTCCTAGCTTCTGCATCATATGCTCTCGCAGCTTCTAATGGTGAATCATAGGAACCAATCCAAACATTCTTGCCTTTGATGGGATGCCTGACTTCTGCAACCCATTTGCCCCTGCGTTGTTTTACACCTTTGTATGGGCACTTTCGCTGCTTCTTGCCGACTGTCTCAGCTGCTCTTTTGATTTGGGAATTTGCAACAAGACTTCCTGCAAAGAACAATAAATTTAGAAGCACATGTAAACTGTATGAACCTAAAACTTAATATAAATGTTTCAAAATTGTTGTGAGGAGCACTCCACCTTGTGTGGAAGAGATATTGCTTCTGTTATATAAACATTTTACTTCCTCAAATAACATAAAAATACAAATATAAATAAAATAAAAGTAATAGTTATGTTTTAAATAAAAATAAAAATAACGTTATATTAAAACAAAAATATTTGTAGCTTCAAGGGATAGCTCAATTGGTCTGAGCCAGACGTGGGTCCTCTCCGTAATCAGAGAGGTCACGAGTTCGATTTCGAATTTGAGTCCCTAGGGGTCAGGGGAAGTGCGCCCGTGTTCTCCGCGAGTTTATTCTCGGAAAAAAAAAAACAAAAATATTTGTAAACTAAAATAATAGGGTAAATTGTTATTAGTGACTTTTGAGTTCTCGGTTTATGAGAACCTATGGTATTCATGTGAAATATAACTTATTTAAAAGAGAAAATTAAACCATGATATTGACTCATGGTATTCATGTGAAATGTAATTTATTTAAAAGAGAAAATTAAACTAGTCTAGATCCATCTTAATTTCTTAATTTTGAATCTATTAAGTGTCTAAAAAAATCAAATCTCTTTTCATTTTAAAAGAAATTAAATCTCAAAAAATTAGCTCCCCCAAAAGATCAAATCTCTTTTCACTTTAAAAGAAATTAAATCTCTCTCAACATTTAGTAAATCTAAATTTAAAATAAATTTAATATTTAGTAAACCCCAAAATAATTAAAAAAATCAATATTAAACATATATATGGAAAACAGGCTTCACATCGCAGCCATTTGTATGACTCTAAATTTAAGCCATTAAAAGAGTCCATTGTTTTTATAAAACAGTCCATTGTTTTTTAAGGTGACCCCAGAAAACAATCCATCCACTTTCGAGAAACCTTTCCGAATTCATGAGATGTATATGATTACCTATTCTGCATAATGATAATGTTGATTTACTTTTTAGATAATAATAAGATTTAAGATTTTGTAGTGTGTACTATTCAAAACCCAAAAATTACTTCTTGAAATTTCATTCAGAGTTAAATATTTTAGCAAGTTTTTGATGAAATGGTTTAATACATAAAAGCTATAAAATAAGTTGTTGAGAAAATGGGGTTTGTAAAATAGAGTATTAAAATAAGTAGGTAAATTTGATTTTTTAAAAGATTTAAAGTTGTTAAATTAACTCCCATTGTTTGGGACATTTGGAGTTGGTGTCTTATGGTATTGAAGTCATGGTATTACATGTGGCCAAGTCTTGGCTTATAGTATTTGAGCCCATGGTATTACATGTGACCAAGCCTTTTAAAGACTTGGGACCCATAGTATTGAGCCTATGGTATTACATGTAACCAAGCTTTTAAAAGGTTTGGGGATTCTCCATTATAATGTATTGATGACGCGTGGTATTGAACCCATGATATAACATGTCAACAAGCCTTGGCCCATGGTATTACATATGACTAAGCCTTGGCCCATGGTATTACAGGTGACCAAGCCTTTAAAAGACTTGGGACCCATGGTCTTACATGTAACCTATGTATTGAGCTCATGATATTACATGTAACCAAGTGTTTAAAAGGCTTGTGACATTGAACTCATGGTATTACATGTGACCAAGCCCTAGCCCATGGTATTGCATGTGACCAAACCTTTAAAAAGCTTGGCGATTCTCCATTAGAATATGCTAGAGTTGAGAAATGAAAGCTTATTGGGTCAAGGCCAAGATGTTCACGCTTAGCTATGTTTAAGTCAAGGATAATATATCAATACACAATATTTATATTCAAGGCTACATCCACAACCTCCTCATTTCTCGGAATTATAAATGAAGTATGTAATTAAAATAGTGACTATGTTTTGGTTAGTAGGCTACTTATATTAGAATAACAACAACAATATTTATTGAAAAGAATTTTAAAGTGGTTTTCGAGGTTTTTAAATTATAATTGTAGATTTTATATTTTTTAAATATTGAAAAACTAATATATTGAGAATGGTACCAAGAACTGAGTTATTCATTAAAAAAATCCCGGTGCTTTTGACGTTTAGGGTACTTGGAACCCGGATAATGGGTATTTCGAACCCCAAAATTGAGTTCTTTATGGTTCTTTGATAAACTTTTTTGAAATAAAAATTTAAATACAAAAAAATTGTGAAAATTCAAAAGGTGAATACATAACCTTGGAACCCAAAAATTGGGTTCTTTATGGTTCTTTGATGAGTGATTTTTGAAAAAAAAAATTTAAAGATAAAAAAATTGTGGAAATTCAAAAGGTGAATACATAACCAACTTCACTCTTCAACTAAGACATTCAGTTTGAGACAACAACCATTAGGTTTGACTATTGAGACAATTAGCATTCCCTGTTGTGTTTGGGGCATTAGCTGGTGTGTGTGCCAGTGATTGGAGGTTCCCACAGAGACACAATCTCTTCTTGAAGATTCACAGGTAGCTCTTGAAGATTCACAGTGCAACATTAATTAATTCTAATTTTTGTGTGTTCAAACTTCACTGTTTGCATAACAAAATTAGCAAATTAAAATTTGATTCTAAATAGTAAATGGACCCATGATGTCAAAGATGGGAAATATTCCTTATGACTGAGTATTAGAATCTTGAAGCAACCACAATAAACAGTCCAGTGCGATATACTGCGATTCCAAACATCTCCACATTCTCTCATGGCCAACTGACATCACTTGCTTTTCTAATTACTCTTTTAACTGCTTTTTTTTACACTTTTTGCTAAGAATGAAACTTTTGACCTTCTCTTTCCCTACCAGAGTTTTGGGCCAAATTGGTTTAAAGCCAAATTTACAAATATGTATGTGTAAACTCCAATTTTTTGACAACATAACTTGAAATCTAGCAAAACTAAGTAACATATAAAAACTGATTACTGACTTCTACCTATAAGTAACTAAATAAACTATGTCGAATATGAAGCGTAAATTTATGAAACAGTAAATTAAATGTTTTATATCAATCCAAACAATCTATATTTTGAATTAATAATACAGTGTATGAAATTTGGAATCTAACAAAAACAAAGTAATATGTGAAATTTAGAATCTAATAAAACAAAGTTATATGTAAAAGCTACTCCTTATTAGCTTTTACTTCTAACTAACTATAGTTTATATAATATTATTTTCCAAATGGTATAAATTTACTGGAAACATATTTCTACATTTTCTGCAAATGATTTTCTAGTATATAAAATTTATTTAAAGCTAATAAAAACTCAGAGCTTACCTTCGATTGAAGGGCATTCCTGCCTAGCCACCGATAGATCCTCGGCATTGTCTGGTCCAAGAAGTTCTCGTTCAAGAAGATCAAGAATGTCATTAGCATTATACTGAGAATTGTAAGGGTTTTCTTCTGCATTGGCGAGACCAAAGGCTCCCTCCTGCACCACCCCGTCAACTTTATGCAAAGTAGCCCAATTCTCCATAGGCACTGGCTCACTCTCACCAATGGGGACAATGCTTGAAGCTACTGTGTCTCTACCCATGGTGTCTCAAACCCAACTGAAAATTTTGTATCAAACCTTCTCTTGCAGAGCCTCTCCCACTATAACCAAGCTTTGCCGGTGCAACAACGACTGGTTAGAAGTTTTATAGACGTAGAGATGTAGTCAATCCCCGGGATAGTCGGAATTTTTGCGGCCAGAATCAAATGGGCAACGAATAGAAATGGAGCATTCCCGAGCAAATGGAAAAGTGGCCCCGGGCTCCGATCCCCATGTTTCGGAAGCTGCGGAGCCATTTATTGCATAATGTTGGCCAACCATGCAAGGGGTTAAGTTACTTAATATTCATAGCCCATTGTAATGAGTTATCGATTTATTAAAAAAATATTTTTTCGTTTTTTAAATTTCAAAAATCTTTATACATTAATTAATTAGTATTTATTCTGATTATTTTAATGAAGAATATTGGCGGAGAGGAAATTTTCTGTATTGAGAAATTGCACCCTAACAAGTAATTTGTGTGTAAAAATTTTCAGTGAAAATCACATAAAAGAAATTTGTGTCGATGCGTTTCGAACCAGCCAGTGTGTTCGAAACGCGTCAACACAAATTTCTTTTATGTGATTTTCACCGAAATTTTTTTACAAACAAGTAATGTGTTTGGTAAATTTATTCATCAAATTTCATCTCTGATTTCAATAAGACCCAATTTTGGGTTTTGATAAGACCTAATTCCAAAATCAATTACACCAAAACAAGTAATTTCTTCGGTAAATATACTCATCAAATTCCATGGCTGATTTGAATAAGACTCAATTCTGGGTTTTGATAAGATCTAATTCCAAAATCAACATGATGATCATGAAATAAAATATAATTAATTTTAGTTGAACAAAACTCATTAAATAGAATATTTTGGTAATGAAATATAATTAATTTTGACCATCTGAGTTTATTAAATAGTGAATTAGTGTTTACCAGAGACAGAAACATTGGACACCTCAACATCACTCATTGTTTCAAAAATTTACATAAAAATTACATGGTTATATTTAACTTATGAAATATTTTTCCCGCTTTTTAAAATATTATTAATTTTAATTATTTAAAAAATGATACATCAAAATTACACTGGATTTAGTGGTTACTAAACATATTGGCTATATATAATTTTAGGGTTAAATCTAATTTATAAATTGATTTTCTTGAGTTTTTAGGTTGTTATTTAAGAAACAATTTAAGAAACAATTATGGTGTAGTTAATTAGTAAAATTACTTTAAAATGTTATTAAAAATATTAATTTTATATATAATTTTAAGATTAAATTTACATTATGAGTTCATTTTCAGGGTTTTTAAAGATATTGATTAATTTTTAGTTATTTAAAAAATGTTTTTTAGTGTTTTTAAAGATATTTATTAATTTTTAATTATTTAAAAATAATTTAAAGATTTTAAAGATATTTATTAATTTTTAGTTTTTTAAAAAATGATTTAAAAAATAATTACAGTGGATTTAGTTATTAAAGTTGCGTTAATATGTTATTAAAAACATTAGTTTATATTATTAAAAATATTAAGTTATATATAAAAGTGTAAGATTAAAAATTAGGTTTATAATTTTATTTTTAAATTATTAATTTGTATTATTTAAAAAATATTTTCTGAATAAAAATATTTTAAATTTTAAATAAGTGTGGGTATTTAAAATTTTCCATATTCTTTACGTATTTACTTGACATATTATCTATCTTTTACTTATTTACTTGACATATTGTCTTTGTAATCAATGAATTAAAAACATTAATGTACAAAAACTATCATATGATTAAGTTTTTTTTCTGAAGCATATCATTGGAACAATTTATTATGTACATAAACTATTAAATTAAATTAAATCATGGATGAAATTGTTAATTCAAGAATTGATTAATTATGTTTCAATTATTTATAATAATAGATTTAATTGTTTGATTTTGTTTATGTTATTTTAGTTATTGCACAATCGCTCACAATTTTATTATAATGTGTAGAGTTATTGTTAATGAAAAAATTAAGTAGTCTATGGGGTCTTGGTTAAACGATGATGAAGTGGGTTGTTATAGCACTCATCACAGGTTCAATTCCCTTCCCGGATGGGGGTGATGTAAAAATTGAAAAAAGAGGAAAATGAAAGGCAATACCAAACTTACAAAAAAAAAGAAAAAGAAAAAACTAAGTATGTTTTTTATCATTTTTTGGGGTGATGTATCTAGACATGTTATGAAGATGGAGTAAAAAAGCGAATTTTTTTTTTTGAAAAAAGACGAAAATGAAAGGCACTACCAAACTTACAAAAAAAGAAAAAGAAAAAAGTAGTGAATGTTTTTTATCATTTTTTATTTGATACGAGTCTAGATCCATCTTAAATCTCAATCTACTAAGCATAGAGATGGGTCAAATCTCTTTCACTCTAAAAGAGGTTTGCATATCAAGACATTTGATTCTCTGGTTTAATTTCCCCTTTTAAATAGGCTATATTCCACATGAATACCATGGGTCAACACTATTGGTTCTAAAAAAGATGGGTCATTTATTATTATTATTATTATTATTATTATTTTATAGGTTTATTTTCACCATGTTAAAATATTTACAATTTTTATTTTATTTTTTAAACTTTGTAGTGCCTCACTATTTATTCATCTAAACAAAATTGCAAGTTACATTAATATATATACTTGATGACCTCAACCTGCTTGTAGGAAACTAGATATGTTGGCCATCTCAGAGAGTTATAGGCTAGCCAAAATTGAAAGAGTTTAAATCTAACTTTGGCTATCTTAACATATCTATATTCTATCTTAACATCTATTGACATATAAAAAAAGTAAATGTTATCCGTTGTCTGCATATTAAAAAAAACAAGTATTCACTAGACTCAACCATCAGATGATTCAATGGGTGTTGGGTCCTTGACACTTGACCCAGGCATGTCAACCTCGTTCATGTTCTGAAGTTGTCTATCTATTTGTCCAACGCAGACGTTCTGATGATGTTTCTGGAGGTGAATCTCTTGGATGTCCCTACGAATTTCTGCTAAAATGGAGGCAACCTTCGGATCTCCTTCGATCTCTTGAACTGTAACAATTGCTTTAGCCAATAACACTTCAAAGTCCAGTAAATATGAATAGACTTCTTTCACCATAAGAATCGATCCCGCAGATCTCCCACTGAACAAGGTCTCCTGCAGGACCGAGCAAAACCCCCCAGCAGCAAAGTCTTCCCCTTGAAGCCAAAAAAACTTTGATACCAAATGTAGGTTTTAACCTTGTACATAAATTACTTGCAAACAAATTCTTAAAACACAAAAACAAACAATGGTGAGAACAGAAAACAAATAGACATAGATATTTTCCCTTGGATTCCAAAATCAGGACTACCAGATTGATTTTTCATTTTATTCCATTCAATGTTACAATACATATATATACATGCCGAAACATTCATAAACCTCGATCCTTTAACCCTGGATTAGAACATAATTGTAGTTCCCTTGAATGGATCTGCAAAATAACATGGGCAGAAAACCATTATGCCCAAAACCATGGGTAGGTCCTCCCACCATCTTTTGGTCCACCCTCCATCCTTGGATCCACGTGCGACTGGTCTTGGAAATAATATAACACACACCCAACAAGTTGCATGATTTCCAGTTCTTCATCTGTGAGATAGTATAACATATTTAAAGGATTGGAACAATCGTTGTATTCTACAAGTCATATTAATAAGCCTCCAACTCCTAGAGATTTTTTCATTCAGAACTCCTTGGATAAGATTCTAGGTTGTTCTTATGGTTAAGTAACAACCCCCATCAATATGGATCTTCATATATCCCGCTAAGAGAGCTAATTTAAGATCCCTTTCCAAGGAAAATAACTTGGATTCATTATTACTGGCTACACCACAGTTTGTTGTGAAGATCTTAAGAACTTGGTGTCTCCAATCCATTATAATTCCTCCAAGTCCTGTTAAGCCAAGATTTCCTTTGGAAGCTCCATCAAAATTTAGCTTCACAAAGTCCTCAGAAGGAGGAAAATATATAGAAGGAGTAGAATTCAATGGAGTAGGGGGCTTCCATGAAATAGGATATAACATATGGGGAGATAACTCAATCTCATTCAAGATGTTTTCTTCCTGAGGATAAGTTTTCTAGTCATTAGGGTTCCAAGGTTCGTCCAGGATGGTTTATTTGATATTTGGCTTAACTGTATACTATGTTTGATCTAATAATTTCTACTTGTCTTTAAATACTCTCTTGTTCCTTTCTTTCCAAATAACACACATTACAAATTCGACAACTAGGAGTCATGCTATATTGAATACTGAGCTAGGAATTACAATTTTTTTCCATTGTTCCATTAATTCAATCATACTATTGTGAGATCGATCCAAGTATTCAAATAGCTTCTAGACTCTCCTCCATATTGTGTTAGAGACTTGAAAATTATTCAGAAGATGTTCCATGGCTTCTTCTTCTTGTCCACACATTATGCAGTAGGACAGACCCTGAACTCGTCATCTTTGGATCTGATCCCATGTCAGTATCCTCATCATCCCACCATCCACAATAATTGTGCTACCTTGGTTTTATAGGCCATTTTTTCACATCCGCTCAAGTAAGCCTCCTAATGGGATCAATCAACATCCTATTACCCTTGTCATCATCTTGCCCAAAGCCTTAAGCATCTACCTTTCATCCCTCAGAGTTTCAACACTAAACTTCCCTATCTGAGCTAGTTTTAGCACCAACGCTCCCTGAAATCCTATTAGGGTGTGATCACCTACAGGTTGCTCCATTATGGCTGACTTTGGTCACTAGCAGGTTGGACTCCTTTACACTTGCGTTGGTTCAAGAATTCCAAGAGAATGATCGGGATTCCAGAAGCTTCACCTTGGATTGACATTCGGATCCTATCCTACACTAATTTGGAGTTTTCACCACTTATCCTTTGATCCTGTCTCTCCATCAAAGGTGGATCTAAAACCTTAGAATGGTAATTGGATAAGAACTCCAAACTTACCCCACTCTTCTAGATGTTTACCCTCTCATATGCAAGAGGTAATGGTTGGATTTGGAGAGTAATTATGCCCTTATGATGTTGTAGTAAGTAGTTATCATCTCATGCATAGGGTGACTGGAGGTGCATATTGTGACAAGGAAAGGATGAGTTAACAACTTGGAGGATATCTTCTACAAGATCAACTTCCATTTATGGTTATAATCTCCTTCTGTTTATATTAATGCAAAGAATTCTTTGTTTTCCTATATGTGATGTCATTATTTCACTTATTTCAATACCATTTTGATGTGATGAATAGAGTATTTAGATGATACTGCATACATCTCGTAGTTTCTTGGATTATGTTATTTGATTGTGCAGGTTCTAATTTTTTAAATCAAAGTTGGAATTGGAGCTTCCAAGCTAAATAAGGAGTGAAACATGCGATGGATTCTAGGCAGGCTTCACTTCGTCATCTATTTAATTTAAGGAAAATAATTGAGTTCCTTGTCTCTTTGTTGTTCTAGGTTGATCACCAAACCTAAGGGAGATACCTTTGTCTGCAATCGTAAATTCTGTATAACAAACTGGAGACTCCACTGGGGACCAAAGTATTATGTTTGTGGTTTTCCTTGTCCTTTGTGTTTTATTACCTCCTTGACAAACCTTTTTTGCATCATCCAACCAAGAACAAACCTAGGAAGTGGCTTCATTCAACCCTTTTTGCAATTTTAGTTGCGGGGAAAACTACCCTAAGGCCTGGGTTGAAATACCTAACAGAAAGTAAGGCATATCATCACAAGAAGAACTTTAATTATGAGTTCTAATGCTTGAACTAGAAAATGGAGGATAGACGACCTTACCCATGTGTCCTACGTCTGGGGTCGATCTCGCAGGGTACAAACCCTCTGCTACACCTCGTGCTTCAGACCCTGCAAATAAATCAAGACAAAGCACAAAAAATAGTTTCACAACATATATATCCTATATTTCAGCATATTAGCATATATAATATCATAAAAATAACATGAAATAAACCATTAAAAGGTTTTTGAACATGTATAGGAGACATATAACACAAAGACATCAAGAACAAGATGCAACTTCTTTAATTGATAACATGTAAAGAGAAAGTGGATAAATCACCTAAGATCTTCCATGGCTCCAAGAGAAACTGTCCTTTGGATCCGCCCAGCCCTAGCCTCACAAAGCTTCTTCCATAAAGGGTGCACTAAGGATGTCACATAAAGAGGGGGTGATCATCATAAGGAAACAAGGGTTTCTTGAACCCGGGAAGTGCAGGAGGTACAGGGAAATATCAAACTTGATTAGGGCTCTAATAGGATATAATATCAATAGCATTCCCTCTCCTCCCTTAGGCCATTCCATTGAGGTGTATTTATACCTCCTCAAATCAGTTTTTTCAGTTGGGAAACAGTTTGGCCATGGGCTGGGGTAGTTAAGTTACAAGAAAAACTCGTAAACCCCACCTAGTTAATAGGGAGTTTTATATTTTTTTAATATTTTAAATTGTATATGCAGGTCAAATATGAGTGGACCCGCGTTTGCACACGGAAAAGTCTGGGCAGAGTCACATTTGGAATTCAAAATACTGTTTTTTAAGAAGTTTGACTAAGTCTGAATGGAAGGGTTTCCCAAGGCCAATGTATAAGTCATCAAGTATATAGAGGTGAGAAATGATGCTATAACAGATGCCCCCTAATATATGAGGTCAGAAGGGGCACATGATGGTTGAAATGTATTATGTGCAAAAGAAAGAATCCTGCGAGGACTAGAGAGAACTTCGCTAGATTTTAGCCTGCCAAAAAACCAGTGAAATAAATCAGAAAGAAAGCTCATGTCTGAGGCGGGCATACACATGCTCAATGAAAGAAAAGGATGTCCACATATCAAGTATAGAGCGAATCCAATATGTATACAAGTATAACTGAACTGTAAAGTACATAGTGAATCATCTGATCAGTGCCCATAAGTAAATATCAAAATCATGTCCAGGTATCACATATAAAAGACTGATCAATGATGCTACAAAGATATCTGATCACTGAAGTCACAACTGAATCTCCAAGTACCAAATCATAAGTGGTGGAAAAACAATAGTGCACGCAACTCAAGTGCCAACATATAGAATTATGTTGTGATGAACTACAACATATAAGGGTGGATGGTGTCACTGGCAGAAAACTGAAGGTGTTGTCAAAGTGAACCAAAGCATGTTGCTGCAAACCCAAGGTCTTCACCGATCACTATGGCACAATTCTACAGTGTGGGAATAAATGACTTGAGGTCAACCATGTGAGAAATCGTTTGATTACCGGTCATTGATGTATACCGTTAACAAACATGAGACAACTCATCAATAATGATGATGAGAGTCAAGGTACCCCAGTACAATCTGACAAGTGTGTATAAATGATTTGAAGTCGACCACTTGAGAGAATCTACCAATCAGGAGACATTGATGTATTCTCACTGTCGATAGCGAAATAGTCTACCATAGATGACAGCAAACCCTAAGGTACTAAAAAATGACTCTAGATATTATTCCCAGAGAAATGAGTTGAAGTCGATGGGAAAATATATGCTGGAAGGAAGGCGTTAAGGCATCCCACATCAGTCCAATGCGAGTGTAACCCGTAGGCCAAAATTTGGAAGGAATTAGATGAAGAAGAGTGAAGTAACCAACTTGAAGCACGTTTCGGGCATGCACAAAATGTATCTAGTGCATGATAGAAACCCTCTGAACCAACCAATAATGAAAGTTAACAAAGAGGCGAGGAATCCACCGATAGGGTCAAATTGAAACCAAGGCACTGCACAAATCCCAGGTGTGATAATGTAAGTTGAATTCAAACACAAGGGAAACCACTCATTCAAAGACTCATGATGTTGATCAAACAATGAGCACAAGGTCACCTATCAATGATGTAAATAGGGCCAGGGTGCGACTCTAGGTTTACTCTCAGAGAAATTTGTCGAAGTTAATAAGAGACAAACCCACCAGAAAGAAGTCAATGGAGACCTTCTCAAACCAGCACGAGCAAAGGACCAAATAGCTGATGTGATAGAAAAAGACTCGGACAGACCGGGATGGTCAACTGAAAAATGAGTCGAGAGACACCGTAGAAAGGTCAACTTAGGTTAACTTCCCTTTAACAAAAGCACGACTCATTTTGACTATTTCAACATATGATAAATTTGTATAAGTTTGTCATGCAGGAGGCATAAACAAACCCTCCATATGATTGGAAGAGATAACCAACACGGGGAGTAATGACTCAATAACAAGGTTATGGCTTCTCTTAAGTCAAAACTAAACCCATCCCAAAATGGATAAAAGAATTAGCTTTTTTTTTGTACTTTGTTCAATGGCAACACAACTTACTCTTTAGCTGCCATCAAATGTGGAATTAATTTCTCGTTCTCACTCTTTTTTGGGATATTTGATTTTTGTCTTTTTCATATGTAAATCCTGAAAAGGAATAAAAGAATTCCTATAATACAATGGATAGAATGAGTTTCAATAAACAGATGCACTTGTTCTTGGGATAGAAACAATCCTATGCTTAATGCAAGGTGGTGAATGGGCAAAGGTGTCAAGTTGCAAAGGTCAAGTGATTGGACGGTTGACTTTGCAGAAATACATGGTCAGAAGATGGCTTATACATGATCCCAAATGAAGCTGGCTAAAGGCCATGGTATACAAATGGTCAATATGCAATGTAGCAAAAAAACTCAACAATAAAATGGGAGCCTCTAGGGTATATGGCCAAAAAAAGATAGCGAAGAAGAAGAATAATGAAGTTTGAATGCATAAGTCATGGCGAGACTAAAGAGGGCTCCCGAGCCTACACAATTTGCAGCATGGGCAACATATGCTAGTGAGGATCTAACTAAGAAGCCCATGTAAAGGATGGCTCTACTATCATGTCATGATTTATAAGTTGGCGAGTGAAATTGGTTTATTAATCATAACATGATGGGGTCGACACTATGGAAAGATTTCAGAATGGAGGCTAGTAGGCATAAGTGCAATGAAAAGTGAATTTCCTAACCTATATGCCAGTTCAGAACAAAATACCTACCATGACAGGTCAGCGGTCATGGAAATGAAACATAAATGGAATCATCTCGAAATCACCATAATGGACCTAAAAACAACCTATCCCAACACTTACAAGACAAAATTTTAAATAGTCATGAACAAATCCAAAAAATAAACACAAAATAAATTTGTGATTTTTTTTTGAATTATGGGCATAAATAGGCCTTTTGGACTCACATTTGGTCATTTGTGCTATGAAGAAATTGCGAAAGTGCTCTGGAGCAAAAAATCCCTTTCTTGGAAATAGAGCAATTAGCCACCGAATCAATCCAAATATTTTAGGTAAGCCTCATACTCAGCTTAGTCATTAATTTATTTATCAATTCAAGCAAGTTTTTTGGATTTTCACCATAGAAATTATGTTTTTCTGGAACCCTCTACGTATACGCGAGTTCAAAATTATGAACTCACATATAGACGCGACTATGTCTGAATGGACTCGCGTATGCGCAAAGCGGAATTTTAAAATGAATTTCTAAGTGAATTTTGAATCAAGTGATGCAAGATGACAATAAGCTGGAGGGAAAGAGAGCATAACACTGTTGATAATGAGTTTGTGGAAGATCAGTTATCACTGGATATACTCTGGAGTTGTGGATTATTGAAATTCTTCAAAATGCTGAACATGAAAACGAACGCAAGATTGCTCGAGATGTTGGTAAGTTATTGGGATCTGGATGAGGATTGTTTCATGATAAATAAGATGCCACTAAGAATTGAAATCAAGGAAATTGACTTAATAAGTGGACTTTCCCAGAGGGGGGAACCAGTAAATCTGCAGGGCAAGCCCATAAGAGGGTTAAATGTCGAGGAATATATCCGGATTTACTATGTTGAGGGTACTCAGAAGGTCGGGACATAGATCCCAATTAAATATGTGGAACGTTTACACATGAAGATCCTTCTTTTCACCATTGTGAGGGTAGCCATATCATCTTCCTTACACCAGGCTTCACGAGGAAGCATGAGTCTCGCAGTGTATTTCTTGAATACACTATATGATTGGTGCACAACCTTACTAACAAATCTGAAGAAACAAGTGACCTCAATCCAGAAAGGTAAAACAAGCATTTTGGCTATGGCACCATCCTATGTAAATTCTTCTTCGAGAGGATTCTAAGGCTTCGCCCCAAGGTCATATCCACCATCAACAACCCTAATGATCCACATATAGCGAGATGGGCAGATCTGATGAAGAGACTAGGGGGTGGTGAGGTCCCCTGGACTACTTGGGATGATGAGTTCTTCCTTTGGTGGGGAGAACAAGTCATTGTAGTAGAGGACTATCCATATGCTGGCATGGATTTCAGGGGATATCCAGATTTGACCCTTCCACCCGGTGCAGCATGGGGGGCGATTGGTAAGACCACACAATGATTTTTGATTATATGATTTTTTTTTAATTTTTTACTTTCAAATTATATGAAAATGAAAAAATATTTTTTTAAGGACAATTTGACTTACAAATTTTATGGGTCATGTTGCAGACATAGGACCAATGAGACTTGAGGTCTTCCTAAGGCATAGGCATAGCGGAAGAGAAGTTGAGGATGCCATCAAAGACCCGGGGAGGACACGCCATGCTATACAGAGAAACTTGGAGAGCTTGAATCGCTAAGTCCCTATGGCTGCTATAAAGGACCTCTCGGAGGTTATGCAGAGACGTGTGGTTGGAGTACCACGTGATTAGGTGTGGCTATTACGCCGTCTAGCGATAGCTATAGTGGCCTTTAGAGCACCAATCTTGGGCAGGCCCACAGTGATAGATTTTTATTGATCAGATGATTGTAATATTTTTTGATGATGAACATGATCGAGCATGAGCCCTAATTTTGTAGGACATGATTGTCCAATTTTTGTATATTTTGAACACAACTCTGATATATATATATATATACAACAATTTATATGATGTGATTGTCCCTAATGTACAATGATGTTTTGATGTTTTTGATATTTTAATGAATTGAATGATGAATATGCCAATCAATTCCTTGATTAGCCAATGAGTCTGCAAACGAATTTTCTGAACGAGGAATGTGAATGAATATAACATAATGAAATGAGCGTTGTAACAATCGCACTCTCATAAATAATTGATGTAAAAATGGGTCTTCGACACGATAGGTGTTATTTAATTGTGAAACCACCAGTTGCAAATCCAAGTATACTACTAATGAATCAACACCAAGAGATATTTCCTCCGAGAGTAGGTTGACCATTGTAGTGTACTCTGCCACATTATTCGAAGCAGGACCAATGCATACACCCCTTGAGACTAGCAACTGACCAGATGGATATTAAATTACCCAAGCCACAGAAGCAAGATTCTGGGTATGTCTACTAGCACCATCGACAAAGCCAAAACCTCATCTCATCCAAAAACACTTGCCAAAGCAGATCAAAAATCATCAAATTCACATTTAAAATTGATAGACGGATATGAAAATAAATAAAATATATACAAACAAATAAAATGCTAGGCAAGAGCCTAGGCATAATACTTCTTGATATAGAGCCCATTTCTGGGCTCCGCCAGCTCATTTCCATCAAAATCAACCAAGGCATAAGCTCCTTTTTTCAGGGCCTTTTTTATAATAAAAGGGTCATACCACATGGATTTGAATTTTCTTACCCCCAAGGCATCCTTGTCTTGAGCATAAACCAAACCAAGGTCACCTTAAGAGAAAACCCTAGGTTTGATCGCCTTGTCATATTGAACCTTCACTTGTTTCTTATGAGCCTCGTTCATCGTAGCTGCACCTCGGCGTTGCTCATCGATATGTTCTAGATAAATAAGGTGTTCTTTGAGACTTGAAGTGTCAAAAGAAGCTCAACAACCAGTTTAAGGGATGGAATTTCACATTCAACAGGAAAGATTGATTCCAGCCCATAAACTAGTTAGAAAGGAGTGAATCCAGTTGCCGCCTTGATAGACATCCAGTATGCCCAAAGTGTAGGATACAACATGACATGCCAATTGGACCTGGATTTTTCAATTATCTGTTGAAATATAACCTTTAAGGACTTGTTTATGGATTCAAATTTCCCATTGGCCTAAGGATAATATAGAGACGAATGCTCCTGCTTAAACCTAATTTGAGATACAATTCAACCATCATGTTGTTCTAAAAATGACTGCCATATTCAGTGACAATATCTTTGGGGATACCAAAGTGATAAATGACTTGATTGAATAGAAATAGGGTTGTTGTTTTACCATCATTCGCAAAAGTAGGCATAGCCTCAACCCACTTCGTAAAGTAGTCCATTGCGACGATAATGTACTTATGACCCTTTTTCGAAGGCAGGTTACAAGTAGTAAAATCAATATCCCACTTTGTGTATAGAATGATAGTGACCACAGGAAAGAGCAGAGTTGGATGAGCGCACATCTTCTGAGTATAGACTTGACAAGGGTGACACTTTTTTACCACTTCAACACAATCCTTGAAAATCGAGGGCCAAAAATATCCTACATGCAAAATATGTTGGGTTGTAGCAAGCCCAGATAAATGACTGCCATAAGCTCCACTGTGGCAATCATTGAGCACAACCTTAGCTTCTTCGAGAGTCAAGCGATGTCTAAGGATTGAATCAACCCCGCGAGGATACAAAGTGTCACCGATAATAAGATAACTTATTTCTAAGTGACGCAACTTTCAACGCTCATCCTTCGAAAAAGATAAGGGAAACTTCAAACTCTTGATATAAACAATGAGATCTCCATACCAAGGATCCCGCCAAGATATGAGGAAAAGAAGTTCATCAGGGAACGAATCTTCATAAACGATCTCATCTCCACAAGGAATCTCAGAGATTAACTCCAAAAATACCAAATATTTTTTGGATTTGGCAGACAGGAATTCGAGATCAAACTCTTACAAAATGAAAATCCATCGATTTCATTTGCCCCCAATCACTTGCCTACTAAGAACAAATTGAAATGGATTAACTACCAACAAAACATAAGTTTTGCGAAGAAGGATATAATGACTGAGCTGCTGGACAACATGGACAGCTGCCAAAGCTAATTTATCAATGGGAGAATACCGGAGTTCAGCACCCACCAAGCCTCGACTAAGGTAGTAAAAAACATGTTCATAAATAGCATCATCCTCCTGAACCAAAACCATATCGATAGTAGATTCTGCTGCAGTGAGATACAAAAGGAAATCTCTACTATAATCGAGTGGGCTCGATAATGGAGCAGAGGTAAATTCCTTTTTTAAGGCATCAAATGAGAATTGAGAAAATTCACCCAAAAATAATGGAACTCCTTTCTTTAACAACCTCATAAATCCTTTCGTCACCTTGGCATAATTAACAATAAATATCCTTAAGAAATTGGCTTTTCCTTGTAGACTTTGAAGCTGACAAATAGAAGACAGGGTGGCAACTGAAGTATTGCCTCAACCTTGAAGGGATTTACCCTAATCCCCTCCGTAGACATGATGAATCCCAATAACCAACCAGATGTAATGATGAATAAACACTTATTAGGGGTCAACCGAATTTTATAATAACGACATCATTCAAAAACTTGTTGAAGATGTGAGGGGTAATCAATTCTCTTTCGAGAACGAGCAGCTAAATCATCCAAATATGCTTCGATAATATGCTTGATATCATGGAAAGCATACGACATGACACACTAGAAGGTGGCTCTAGAATTTTTAAGGCCGAAAGGCATATTTTTGTAAGCAAATGTACCCCAGGGGAAAATAAACGCAGTCATGTCCTCATCTTCAGGACGGATAGTAATATGATTGTATCCTGAGAAACTGTCCATGAAGGAGAAAATTTCATTGCTCACACACAATAATAATATGATCAATAAACGGTGTGGGGTAATTTTCTTTCGGACATGCTTTATTTAAATCCCTGAAATCAATGCAAACTCGGATCGTTCCTTGTTTCTTATCCACATGCACTAGATTCGAAACCCACTCGGTTAACGGAATGGGGTATATGAAACCTGCCTAATTTCAATTTGCTTTTAAAGTTTCGAGATTGGTAAATCATTATAGGGGATATCACTTCCTTGAATAAATATAACCAAGCTTGTTTTTCACTTTAGAATTTCCATTTTACCTTAGAAAAACCACAAACGACAAAAAGTTAAGAAAGAGGTTATCTTGCACATATAGTGCGCCGCACTTCATCAGCTTACGATTCCCGGATTGACAATTAAATGCAGCAATTTAGGACACACTAAATTGACCAAACAGTAGCTTCTCAACCTTGGATTTTATAGCTGCTACCTTCCTAGGGTCGACAGGACGAAGCTTCTATCGTATAGGCTTAGCATTTTCATAAGTCTTGATCTCATGTTGGACAATAGATGGATCAATTCCAAGAATTTCCTCATAAGACCAAGCGAACACATCCCAAAATTCTCTAAAGAGATCGGTGTAATTCTAAATCTCTTTAGGGGAACACTCAGCTCCAATGAAGGCATTCTCAATAACGTTGGGATCCCTGGAGATGTTCACCAGGGTAGTCTAAAAAATGACAGCCATGTTCCCTTCAGCAAAAACCTATGTTGGAGCTAAAGGGTTCAAGACTGGGTGAACAGGACCAGAAGAGACAGGGCTAAACAATCTCAATTCAACTTCTCTCAAGTATGGTAGAAAATAGGACCGATGATGCAAATAATCCCATGGTATTTCCACACCAGTCATGGCTTCAAGAATAGCCTCTTCAGATGGAAGAGTGCTATCAAGGAAATATTGAGCAGAAGGTGAACTAAGAGACAAAGCCAGAGCCACATCTCCATCCAACTCCTCTGGTGAAAGAGAAACTGGAACTAAATCTATAGAGTCAACAATAGATTGATAGGTAGTCTCTGCTGCATACATAGGGAATTCTATTCCACCGAATTGACCTTCCTCTAATGTGGAGGTAGGAGAAGGCAAGGTCCAAGGATCCGAAAAATAATGAGTTCGAAAGAACTCTTTTCGAGTAGGAACCCTAAAGGATGAGATGACATTAATATGAACAAAAGAAGACAAAAGGTCAAAAGTACTAATCAACAAGGCATACATTCCAACCCCTAAATTCTCAACAAGTTGCTTGGCATCATTCGCCAAGGGTACAGTCATGTCGGTAGATGCATTTGGACTCTCTACAAGAGAACAATCCATCTGATCAAAAGTGACAATCATCCCTTCGCAGGGAAAACATAAGACACAAAATAATGATGAAGCAATAACATCCATCTCATAAATCTAATTCCGCCCCAGCAGAAGGTTGTAGTATGAATTTGCATCAACTATCTCGACCTTGATATTGACATTTTTACCCCCAACACAGATGGGTAAAGCTGGAAAAATTCCATGTGGCCTATGACAATTCCCATCAAAGGTAGTGAGAAGAGTGGCTGAAGACACAACTGAAGGGTATCCAATAGCTTTCCAACATGAGATAGACATGACACATGTGGAAGCACCCTCATAGACTATTGTTCGAAAAATATTGATCTTTCGATATGTAGACTTAATTTGAAAAGCCATGTGATGAGGAAGTCGCTTCTTAAAATTAGACATGTCAAATGTAATCATAAGAGATTTTTTTGGATCAACAACCCCAATCGTAGTGAGAAATGCACTCCTTTATGTTGGGCACGACTGGAGTACCTCTAACACAGACATGGCACAAGGACTTTGGGCCAGATCTTCCACAATGGAGTAGTTCTGGGCAGCCTTGGCATTATGATTAATCGTCGTATGCTTAGTAGACTCTTTCGGCATCCAAGGTATAACCTCAACTGCATGCCTCTCTCTATATGGAGTGGCTCATAATTACTAGGGGTACCCTTAGCTTTTGAAGACTCGATTTCACCATAATCACGAGATCTCACAGTGATATAAACATGAGCACTCATCATATATACATTTGAGGAATTTTCTCCTTCCTGGTTTCCCCCGACGGGAGCACCAATATTAGCATTCACGCCATAAACGAGTTTCTACCCTTGGGGAAAAGGGTTTTTCAGTATAGCCTGGGAATTAGAGGGACCCTGCTGAGCTAACAAGCGCTGAGCATCCTGAATATTTGAGTAGAGATGAGTAAGATGGTCTCTGGTGCATACATGGAAACTTAAGCTTCTTCTTCTTATCTCTCTTGCCCTCTCCAACATTATCGTTGGATCTGTTTGCATTACCCTTCCCATCCTTGTATTTCTTGTTATTATTCTATCCCTTCTTCTTCCCATCGGATTGTTGATTTCCTTTGGAGTTAGAAGCTTGAAAATCATTAATAGTTAAGGGCTGGGAAGGGGTCGACACCGATCGTGTAGCCTAAACAAAAGGAGCAGATTATAAAGACAATTGTTTCAGTTGATTCAACAGGTTAGCTGCGCCACTATCAATCGACTCGACAAGCCCGTTATCATGAGGACCAAGATTCGTTTTGGATAAATCCACTTTGGAATGAGAAGCATCCTATAAATTTTTATTAAGGACTCTAGGCTAAGAATAAATCAGTTCTAACTGTTGGGCCCTAAAGATAGCATGTTCCTCAGAAAATACCCATTCGGAATATGGGCTTTGATGAGCCTCTTCCTTCTCCTCCATTCTTGAATATGATAAAAAAATGTGTGTTGCTTTGTCTTGTTGGAAATTGGCCAGGAGATCTGTCTCGACATCATAACAGACAGGCAACTTGAAATGGTTCAGAAACATAGTAGCCAACCCGCCAAAAGTATCAAAACTGCCCCCTGTCAGCTCAATGTACCATTTTGCAGTGTTTCCTGTTAGGGTTCATTGAAATAACCTCAACCTAATTGAATCATCGATAAGGGAGTTTGATGAACACAATAAATGAAAAGTGGTAACATGGTCAGCCGGATCCTCACCAGTCTTCCCTTCAAACTTTGGAATGTCTAAGGGAAGTTTAGTATGGACTAGAGGCCAACTCAGGCTCTATCGAATTGGATAATTCGTCAATTTTGATAAATATGGCAAGTTAAAATTTTCCAGGAAAGGTAAGCATGGAGGAGCTTGAGAATTCCATCCCCAAAAGGAAGGATTCCCAACATTCTGAAAAGAATATCCTGGATTTTTTGAGGCACTAGGTTTCCAAAGATTGTTCGTAGAAAAGGCTGAGCCATAAGAGACACCTTGTGGCCTAGAAGCATTCAGAGAAGGATGCCCTCCCATCATAGGATTACCATAGATAGGTATATTCCCCCCAATCAAAGTGTTAAATGAAGATGAAACCCCTTGGTAAGGGTTCCAAGCATTGGCAAATGGAGTGAAACCCTGTGAAGCACCTACGAAAGGGATAAGAGTATTCCCTTGCTGACTAGAGAAAAAATGATTCTCACATCCCAACCCTATAAAGGCAAGGTATTAGCCTTGAAAATCATTAGAGATTTGACCTCCGAGGAAATGATTAAAACCTTGACTTTGAGAGGTAAAAGCCAACGATCCCAAGGAAGGGTTCGAATGAGGTATGTGACCACTTCCGAAGGGGAAACCCTGAAAATAAGCTGACCCACTAGCCATGGAAGGCATTGGTGTTGAGACAACAGATACAGTAGTGAAGGGAACAAAAGGAATTGCACTAGAAATAATTCCAAAAGAAAAAGGACCAGAATGGGAAGAAAATGCTTGAGTGCCCCCACTCATAGATGGAATAGAGGCAAAGCCAAACATAGAAGCACTGCAAATGATTGTCGAGATAGTGATAGTACATCCACCTTCCACTGAAAGGGGAGTATGCACATTCACAATGCTCATAGCCGAAGTTGTGTTCCTAGTCGTGGCCATCGAAATAAAGGGATGAGGATAGGGGCTGTTTGCTCTGCGAGAAGCGGGACCCATCCGGGAATGTCCAAAAAACTAGCGAGGAAGTGGAGAGGAAGGAGTACACAAATTCCCGGGGGCTTCTTTTTACTTCAACCGTTGCTAAGCTGACCTCTAAGAGATGAGTGGAGTACTCCTCTCTATAATACCACTAGTACTATGACCACCCGCAGAAACAACAACCATAGTCGAAGTATCACTCTCTGATGCGTTTGCAACTACTGGATCAAAATCAACAACAGAATTGCTCTTATGCCTTCTTAAAGAAGGCTCGGCACTCACAGGAGAAAAAACATGAAGCCTCCTCGATAAACAAGGAGACCGTTCAACCACTTTTAATAATTATGAGATTAATTAGACTCAAAAAATTATGAAGCTATGGAAATATAGGGGAAAAGAGCATACTCTATCAAAAGTCCCTAAGATACAACAATCAAGCAGCCTTCAGGTATTTTCGCTCCGAGTTATTAGGATCAGACACCAAAATACAAGAAAGCGAATAAGAGGACCTTCCGAAAATAGTCTGGGGTAGTTACGCCCCAGGCCTACTAGCGAAGGTAACAGAAATAGTTACGCTGACCTCCTAACAAAATCCTTTGTCAGTGCAAGTACTTGAGCTTCACAAGGGCACCCTCCAGAAGTATTAATGAAAGTGATACAATGTTTGCCTCAAGTACCATGGGTATTCCCCCCTGCAGTCGCTTGTGCAATACCTAGGAAAGGCAACTGAGGGCACCAGATCGTATCGGCAGCTGGGAAGAACGGTCTCAGGTCAAGATTCAACAAATAGGAGAGGGGGTATCTCTCTTCTCTGCCTTCACTATCCTTCGCGCTTAACTCTTTGGAGGTAGATCTTTCCCGATCCACTTAACGTAGTTGGATTTCACTCATTAATCAACTTCTACATTTGGAAGTTTTGAGTGTCCTTGGAGAGTTAACTCTCCACTCACCTATTCCAAGGCCCTATGACCTAGACTATTTTGTGTATAATTAATGACAATGCAAAAAACTTCTAGTTCATTTTAGTTAATCGCTTGATTTTAAATGGTTGTTCTTAAGTCGCGGGTAGATGGAGAATGCAACTTATGATGTTTTTTAAAAGAGAAATCAATAGAAAACATACTACATGAACATGCAATTTTTTCTTTCAATGAAAAAATATTTCAACTTGGGTTCTACAAAGCAACTAATAAACAAGAAAGACTTATTTTTCTTTTCAATATCACTCTTCACACACTTCAACAACTATGAAAAAGACTAGAATGCTTAACGGTGCAACTAATGCAAAAACTACCAATGATAAATGCAAATCCTAGGACTACTCACAAAGGGAAGCAAACAAGTTTTTCAATAATATTAGTTTGATCAATTTGATAGAAAAGCAGAGACAGGCCCCAACAGGAACTTCATTGCACAAAACAATACCAAAACAATCTTGATATAAAAGAGACAAATCCAAACAAGGACTCCTCTTGAAACTAAGCAAACAGACCAAAAATTATAAACTAACAAATTGCTCCAAAAAGGATGAAAACCATGAAAATAAAACCAAAGCAAAAGCAACGGAAAACACAATTTTTTTTTTGGATTTTTACTTTTTAAGGAAACAAGAAAATTTCATTGAGACAAGCACAAAACTACCAAAGGTACCAAATCAAGAAATTGAGCCAACAAGAAACTTCTAATTTCACAAACCAACTGTGCCACTTTCGCAATAGGACTTGATAAATGAAAGAGAAGTAACTAACTCAAAAAATTGATTTAAAATAGTAGAATTAACTTCCAGCAAGCAAAAAATTCAAGAAATCAAGAAAGACAACTTCAAGATTCACTCGGAAAGCCAATCTCAAGAAACAAGAAACCAAGAAAGTTAAGAAGGAAAAAACCAAGAAGTTAAGCAAAGCTTAAGTCAAGCATGAGCGAATTGATAAAGAATCATTGTTTTGAATTGTCAGAACAACCACAAACTTCAGAAATAAGTTCTAGTGCAAGAGCCACCATTGAAACTTCACCGAAAAGGTAAAAACCCAGGTTGAATAGGTTTTCACATGAAAAGGAGAGAAACTGACATACAGCCAAATGAAACACTATCCAGACACCTAAAAGATTCTATAGGGATGAAGAAAAACATGCAGGAAAGACTTATAGGGATCCAAAATTCAAATTTTCAAATTTTACTCGGCATACGGGGATCCACTGTGTGAAACACGCATGTATACATGTCTCTATCTAAAGAAACTCCCGTATACGCGGGTTCCTTTGGAAAGAACAGAAGGTATACACGACTGTGTAAACACCAAACAATGTATTGAAATTACAGTAAAGAAAAACAAAAACCTAGGCCTGATCTAGAAGATCAAGACTTCTTCTTGGATGGGAAAAGAACCTACAAGACTGAAAAAGTGATCAAACTACTAGGAAACCCAAAATACAGAGTAAAACAACCCAAACTAGTAATTACACAGATTTAATCCCCAGTAGAGTCGTTATTTCTGTTGCGGGAAAAAATACCCTAAGGCCTAGGTTGAAAGACCTAACAGAGCGAAAGGCATATCATCACAAGAAGCACTCTAATTATGAGTTCTAATGCTTGAACTAGAAAATGGAGGATAGATGACCTTACCCATGTGTCCTACGACTGGGGTCGATCCTGTAGGGTGCAAACCCTCTGCTACTCCTCGTGCTTTAGAACCTGCAAATCAATCAAGACAAATCACACAAACTAGTTGCACAACATATTTATCCTAGATGTAAGCATGTTAGCATATATAATCTCATAAGAATAACATGAAACAAACCATTACAAGATTATTAAACATGTATAAGAGACATATAACACAAAGACATCAAGAATAAGACACAACTTCTTTTATTGATAATATGTAAAGAGAAAGTGGAGAAATCACCTGAGATCTACCACAGCTCCAAGCAAAACCTTCCTCTGGATCCGTCCAGCCCTAGCCTCACAAAGCTTCTTCCATAAAGGGTGCACTAAATATGTCATATAAAGAGGGGGTGATCATCACAAGGAAACAAGGGTTTCCTGAACCTGGGAAGTGCAGGAGGCACAAGGAAATATTAGACTTGATCAAGGCTCTAACAGGCTATAATATCAATAAAATTCTCTCTCCTCCCTTAGGACATTTCCTTGAGGTGTATTTATACCTCCTCAAATCAGTTTTTCAGTTGGGAAAAAATTTGACCACGGCCTGGGGTAGTTAAGTTACAGGAAAAACCCGTGAATCCTGCCTAATTAATAAGGAGTTTTATATTTTTTTAATATTTTAAATTGTATACGTGGGTTAAATATGAGTGGACCCACGTCTGCAAGCAGAAAATTCTGGGCAGAGTCACATATGGAATTCAAAATAGTGTTTTTTTAGAAGTTGGACCAAGTTTGAATGGAAGGGCTGCCCAAGGCCAATGTATAAGTCATCAAGTATATAGAGGTGATAAATGATGTTATAAAAAAATTTGTTTTAGAAATCACTTTCCCCGACCCAATGCTCCCCCAGTGCCTTTGACAAAGCATTGCACCTCATCCTGGCCCACTTTGTCCCATGGTTGCAAAGCATTGGTGCCCTCTCTGCAAAAATGTTGGTCCTTGTCTTTGCAGAAGTTTTGCCTTGGTTTTTAAGCCACTCTTTCATCAACATGCTTCTAGATGAGCTTCCTTGAGTCTTCAATGTCTTGTGGTTTCCCTAAAACCCCCATTCATTTTGAATTTTTGTCTGTTTGGCTTTGATAAAATTTGGTTTCGATTTTTCTTTGTTATTATCATTTGGTCGCTTGAAAATTTATTTTTGTTTGATTGTTAATCGATTGGATGAATTTTTGTAGAGTGATCCTCATTCTGAAAAAGTGTAATTGAAACAGTAATTAAACATTTGCATCTTATTTTTCTTCATTTTGAAAAATAAATGAGGTGAAAAGAAAAATTTTTCATTGGCAATTAGGGTTTTGCATATACATTAGATTAGGAACAGTTGCATCCAAAAGGAAATTGCATATTTCATAATTTTTGTTGCATATTATGTGTTGCATCTTGATTGTTTCTTCCCTTCCTTAGCTAGGCCTTCATTGAAAAAGAAATTATTCCTATTTTCTCATGCTAGACTTGCATTTTAGGGTATTCAGGTGACATTCGTGGTGAGCCCTAAAACTATAAATTAATAAGAGTTAAACAGTAAAATTTATTGAATCAACCTAAGGGGAATTTGTAACATCACCACAAACATTTAGAGGTCTAGGCTAGAGACATGTTGTGACATTGTTAAATGTAGGAGTTGTCATTGTTTGCCAATGTTGCATTCCGCGAGTGAAATCTCATTCCACATACGTACGTGTATGGGGTCGTTCTCCACTTACCTTCGAGTATATCGGATGGCACTCCACACATGAAAAGTATATGGGAACACTCTCATCAATCTATTACGCATTAGACAACAATACTATGGACTGCACTCCCACGTGCCATCGAGTATATTTTGGGAGTCCCCAATAGGTTTTTATCCATCCATAGGTAACCTAGTCGACAACCTTGCATATTGTGATACACTGAACACAACATTCAAAGAGATTGGTTGTCGTACGTTAAGTCCTTGGTTCAGCAAGGTATATATTTTAGTTCATGGCTGCTTGGTAATCCTTTATGCCTAGACTACCCTCTTTTTGGTTTATTTCTTTTTGTGTTAATAAAATTTATCATCCAACGTGGAAGATCAAAATCCCCCTCCCCATCATTCACGTATAATGAAAAATAAGGCTTCTCATCCTCCAGACACTACTCCTAACCGATGTCAAAATCATAAGAAAACACAAACTTCCGAATCAAGAAGTTCATGCACTACTTCTGGCCCTCCTCTTGATACCAATCAACCAGAATCATCTATTCCATTGAGTTCCAAATCTGAGATTACATCCATTACTGTTGCTGACACTCACACAATTGAAATAGAATTCCATGAAACGTTTTACCTAAGGTCATTGAACCTAACCTTCTGAGTCGGACACTTTGTTTCTGAGGTTGTTGAACTTGAGGAGCCTCATTTCATCCTTGCCTAATTATGCAGACCTTCCTCTTCTCTTCCTTTGTCTTAGACATAACTAATATATCTTGGACCCGACAGTGAACCTCTTCCATAAGAACTTTTGAATATTGAAGAGATCCCTCAAGAAGAGCCTCGTCCTTCTACTCCTGTTCATCAGGAAGGAATTCATTTTTATCAACCAAAGCCTTTTATGTCTCTTAAAACTCTGATACAACCTCCTTTACCTGATTCTTTGGGCTTACCCACAAATATTTTGCAATAATATGGTTTGGGATTGTTAACCATGACTGGAACTGATTCAAAATCCCAGCCCGTGTATACCACTATGGTTGATACATCAAGTGTCGCTTACTCATCTATGTTCATGACATCACTAGAAACACATTTGTATGGTGGCCCGTCCATCCCACCTGGTTATTAGTCATTATCTGGTACCTTTTCTGGTGCGGCTTTCGGTCCTTGGACATCTCCCATGTCATCTAATTCAGGAATAATGTCTATTACTTCTCTTATGAATTCCAAATATTCTTCTCCTCTTCATCCGGATACACCTACAATAGAGCAACAGGCTGGTCCTTATATCAGTGGAAAAAGCTACCCTAAACAACCTAACTATCCTTATGTTGGGTACTTTCCATCTGGATCGAAGTTGTCTCCATTATCCTCTCATTCTTATGCAGGGGTGAAAGTTGGTGTTCCTGAGTATGGTAATCTGCCTAATTATGGTCCTCGTTATCCTGGAATGGCTGCCAGTGTTTGGAAACCTACTTCACCTGTTCAACCTAGTTCATTTTGGGATCGATTGTTGAATCCTCAAGATGAACCATCCTCATCGCACATTACTATCTATCCGTCAGCACCTCAATAAGCTCAAATACATGTGAGCCAACCTTTATAGCCTATTCCGATGGTATTTGGTTCTTCCTAGGTATCGCTTATTCAAATTGTACAAGGTGCTTCATTTGCTCAATTGCTTGTGCAAAGTGCTCCTCAAGTTTCGGTAGGTCAAATTCTTCAAAATTTGGTGCAGTCTCAAATGAACCCATCGTACTAGGGGGAACAAAAACCTCTATTGGGAAAAAATATGGACCTCATCAGGTGCCTTTTCAAGGCCAACAAATACATACCCAACCATTCCAACACCTTTATTGACATCCTGGGTCTGGAAAAAAAACTCACTTGTATGATGGTTATTAGAATCCTCCATATCCTAGTAACCATGTTCCTTATTATCAGAAACCTCCTTATCCAAGCATGAAAGTGCCCATTGCTCAGGCTATTCCTTCTTACCTATGTCATCCTCCTCCAGAATTTAATCGATAGTTGCCTTTTGTGGCTACTCTTGAATTACTTGACTTAACTCGACTCAGTAATGACCCCATCACTCATTCACCATGGTGGCCGATTATTCCCACTAAGTTTCCATCTGATATCCCAAATTTTAATGGGAATCCTGGAGAAGACTCGTCAACGCATGCCATGACGTATCATCTATGGTGTTTATCCAACTCCCTCAATGATTATTCCATTCGACTTTGTATTTTCCACTAAACCCTTATAGATATCACAGCTAAATAGTATATTTAATTACCTATAGCATCGTTTCACGATTTTAGTACTTTATCCGCCACCTTCTTCACACATTTCCAATTACCCATCATATACGCAATTGGAACAAAACTATTGAATAACTTCAAATAATCAAATTCCACTCACATTTCAGATCACATTCATGAGTGGAGGCGACATCGTTGGTTGGTAAAGACCTTTCCCGATCAATTATTGGCGGAATGGTTTGTCAAATATACGACCCAGATCCTATAACGAGAGGATGTAGCCAAAGGTGGATTCATGACCGAAAGAGAAATTTATTTATAGGTACTCCAATATTTAGATATGGTTTATACCCAATCATGCATGCTCTATGATAAGATACCAAACGCTACGCGACCTTCAAACATTGTTCCTCTCCCACCTGGTAAAGAATATCATGCCACTGATGGCATTATTGGTTCTTCCAGTTCGCATCTGGTGAGTAAACCATATGGTATATCTCTCATTGCTCCTACTAAAAACCCTCAATCCCACTCTCCTGCAGCTTCTTGTTGGCAATATGATGCAATATTTTGTCCTTGATGGAAACCTACTTGATGAAGTTGTCCTTGATGGAAACCTACTTGATGAGTTTACTTTTGATAAGCAGCCTATTTGTTAAAGATGTAAAAATTATGTTTCTACGGGTCAATTCAGATGTGACAGAGAAAGGAATTCCAGTAAGTGCCAGAGAAATGAAACAGGAAATATTTCTCAATGTATATGTAGGTTTGATGAAGGCAACCCGCGTATGAAAGCAATGTATACGCTACTTGGTATAAAAGCAACCCGCGTATACATCTAGAATTAGTATATACACAATTTTTATGAAGAGAAGTCACGTATACACGCGGGTATGAAGAACCCAATTTTTTGGATCAACAACCCCAATCGTAGTGAGAAATGCACTCCTTTATGTTGGGCACGACTGGAGTACCTCTAACACAGACATGGCACAAGGACTTTGGGCCAGATCTTCCACAATGGAGTAGTTCTGGGCAGCCTTGGCATTATGATTAATCGTCGTATGCTTAGTAGACTCTTTCGGCATCCAAGGTTTAACCTCAACTGCATGCCTCTCTCTATATGGAGTGGCTCATAATTACTAGGGGTACCCTTAGCTTTTGAAGACTCGATTTCACCATAATCACGAGATCTCACAGTGATATAAACATGAGCACTCATCATATATACATTTGAGGAATTTTCTCCTTCCTGGTTTCCCCCGACGGGAGCACCAATATTAGCATTCACGCCAGAAACGAGTTTCTACCCTTGGGGAAAAGGGTTTTTCAGTACAGCCTGGGAATTAGAGGGACCCTGCTGAGCTAACAAGCGCTGAGCATCCTGAATATTTGGGTAGAGATGAGTAAGATGGTCTCTGGTGCATAAATGGAAACTTAAGCTTCTTCTTCTTATCTCTCTTGCCCTCTCCAACATTATCGTTGGATCTGTTTGCATTACCCTTCCCATCCTTGTATTGCTTGTTATTATTCTATCCCTTCTTCTTCCCATCGGATTGTTGATTTCCTTTGGAGTTAGAAGCTTGAAAATCATTAATATTTAAGGGCTGGGAAGGGGTCGACACCGATCGTGTAGCCTAAACAAAAGGAGCAGATTATAAAGACAATTGTTTCAGTTGATTCAACAGGTTAGCTGCGCCACTATCAATCGACTCGACAAGCCCGTTATCATCAGGACCAAGATTCGTTTTGGATAAATCCACTTTGGAATGAGAAGCATCTGGTAAATTTTTATTAAGGACTCCAGATTGAGAATAAATCAGTTCTAACTGTTGGGCCCTAAAGATAGCATGTTCCTCAGAAAATACCCATTCAAAATATGGGCTTTGATGAGCCTCTTCCTTCTCCTCCATTCTTGAATATGATACAAAATGTGTGTTGTTTTGTCCTGTTGGAAATTGGCCAGGAGATCTGTCTCGACATCATAACAGACAGGAAACTGGAAATGGTTCAGAAACATAGTAGCCAACTCGCCAAAAGTATCAAAACTGCCCCCTGTCAGCTCAATGTACCATTTTGCAGTGTTTCCTGTTAGGGTGCATTGAAATAACCTCAACCTAATTGAATCATCGATAAGGGAGTTCGATGAACACAAGAAATGAAAAGTGGTAACATGGTCAGTCAGATCCTCACCAATCTTCCCTTCAAAATTTGGAATGTCTAAGGGAAGCTTAGTATGGACTAGAGGCCAACTCAGGCTCTATCGAAATGGATAATTCATCAATTTTGATAAATATGGCAAGTTAAAAGTTGCCAGGAAAGTTAAGCATGGAGGAGCTTGAGAATTCCATCCCCAAAAGGAAGGATTCCCAACGTTCTAAAAAGAATATCCTAGATTTGTTGAGGCACTAGGTTGCCAAAGATTGTTCATAGAAAAGGCTAAGCCATAAGAGACACCTTGTGGCCCAGAAGCATTCAGAGAAGGACCCCCTGCCATCGTAGGATTACCATAGATAGGGATATTCCCCCTAATCAAAGTGTTAAATGAAGATGAAACCCCTTGGTAAGGGTTCCAAGCATTGGAAAATGGAGTGAAACCCTGCGAAGTAGCTACGGAAGGGATAAGAGTATTCCCCTGTTGACTAGAGAAACACTGATTATCACATTCCAACCCTGTAAAGGCAAGGATCCAGCCTTGAAAATCATTAGAGATTTGACCTCCGAGGAAAGGATTGAAACCTTGACTTTGAGAGGTAAAAGCCAATGATCCCAAGGAAGGGTTTGAATGAGGTATGTGACCACTTTCGAAGGGGAAACCCTGAAAATAAGCTGACCCACTAGCCATGGAAGGCATAGGTGTGGAGACAACAAATACAATAGTGAAGGGAACAGAAGGAATTGCACTAGAAATAATTCCAAAAGAAAAGGGACCAGAATGGGAAGAAAATGCTTGGGTGCCCCCACTCATAGATGGAATAGAGGTAGAGCCAAACATAGAAGCACTGGAAATGATTGTCAAGATAGTGATAGTACATCCACCTTCCACTGAAAGGGGAGTATGCACATTCACAATGCTCATAGCCGAAGTTGTGTTCCTAGTCGTGGCCATCAAAATAAAGGGATGAGGATAGGGGCTAGCTGCTCTCTGAGAAGCAGACCCATCATACAAAAGAATGTCCAAAAAACTAGCAGGAAGTGGAGAGGAAGGAGTACCTGGAGATTCAGGGACTTCTTTTACTTCAACTTCGTTTGCTAGAAACATGACTCTAGAGATGAGTGGAGTACTCCTCTCTATATTACCACTAGTATTAGGACCACCCATAGAAATGAAAACCCCAGTTAGAGGATCACTCTCTGATGTGTTTGCAACTACTGGATGAAAATCACCAGCATAATTGCTCCTACGCCTTCTTGAAGAAGGCTCAGCACTCATAGGAGAAAGTGCACAAAGCCTCCTCGATCGGTGAGGCGATCAGTAAGCCACTTTTAATAATTATGAGATTAATTAGACTAAACAATTATGAATTTATGGAAATCTAGGAGCAAAGAGCACAGTTTATCAAAATTCCCTAAGATGCAGCAATCAAGCAACCTTCAGGTATTTCCACTCCAGGTGATTAGGACCGGACAACAAAATACAAGAAAGCGAGTAAGAGGACCTTCCAGAAATAGTCTGGTAATTATGCCCCATGCCTACTAGCAAAGGTAACAGAAGCAATTACGTTGACCTCCTAACAGAAGCCTTTTCTGGTGCAAGTACCCGAGCTTCATAAGGGCACCCTCCAGAAGTACAAATGATAGTGATACAACTTCTACCTCAGGTACCACGGGTATTCCCCCCCCCCACAGTCACTTGTGTGATACCCAGGCAAGGCAACTAAGGGCACCGATTCATATCGACATCCAGGCAGAACGGTCTTTGGTCAAGATTCAGCAAATAGGAGATGGATTATCTCTCTTCTCTACCTTCACTATCCCTCGCGCTTGAGACTCTGGAGAAAATTTTCCTGGTCCACTTAACGAATTTGAATTTCACTCATTAATCAACTTCTATGTTTGAAATTTTTGAGTGGCCTTGGAGAGTTAACTCTCCACTCACATATTCCAAGGCCCTATGACGTATAATAGTTGGTGTATAATTAATGACAACGCAAAACTTCTAGTTCATTTTAGTTATCGCTTGATTTTAAATGGTTGTTGTTTAAGTCAAGGGTAGATGGAGAATGCAACTTATGATATTTTTGACACAAAAGAGAAATCAATAGAAAACCTACTACATGAATGTGCAATTTTTCTTTCGATGAAAAGAGATTTCTACTTGGGTTATATGAAGCAACTAAAAACAAGAAAGACTTATTTTTTCCTTTCGATATCACTCTTCACACACTTAAGAAACTATCAAAAAAGACTAGAATGCTTAATGGTGCAACTGATGCAAAAACTAACAATGATAAATGCAAATCCTAGGACTACTCATAAAGGGAAGTAAATGAGTTTTTCACTATAATAGATTTTATCACTTTGACAAAAAAGCAGAGACAATTCCCAAACAATAACTTCTTTGCACAAAACAATTCAAAAAAAAAACCTGATATAAACAAGACAAAACCAAACAATGACTCTTCTCAAAACTAAGCCAATGGACCAAAAATAAAAAACTAGAAAATTTCTCCAAAAGGAATGAAAACCATGAAAATAAAACCAAAGAAAAATCAACGGAAAACACAATTTTTTTTGGCTTTTCACCCTTTAGTGGAAACAAAGAAATTCCATTGAGACAAACACAAAACCACCACAGGTCTCAAATCAAGAAATTGAGCCAACAAGAAACTTCTAATTTCACAAACCAACTGTGCCACTTTCGCAATAGGACTTGATAAATGAAAGAGAAGTAACTAACTCAAAAAATTGATTTAAAATAGTAGAATTAACTTCCAGCAAGCAAAAAATTCAAGAAATCAAGAAAGACAACTTCAAGATTCACTGGGAAAGCCAATCTCAAGAAACAAGAAACCAAGAAAGTTAAGAAGGAAAAAACCAAGAAGTTAAGCAAAGCTTAAGTCAAGCATGAGCGAATTGATAAAGAATCATTGTTTTGAATTGTCAGAACAACCACAAAATTCAGAAATAAGTTCTAGTGCAAGAGCCACCATTGAAACTTCACCGAAAAGGTAAAAACCCAGGTTGAATAGGTTTTCACATGAAAAGGAGAGAAACTGACATACAGCCAAATGAAACACTATCTAGACACCTAAAAGATTCTATAGGGATGAAGAAAAACATGCAGGAAAGACTTATAGGGATCCAAAATTCAAATTTTCAAATTTTACTCGGCATACGGGGATCCACTGTGTGAAACACGCATGTATACATGTCTCTATATAAAGAAACTCCCGTATACGCGGGTTCCTTTGGAAAGAACAGAAGGTATACACGATTGTGTAAACACCAAACAATGTATTGAAATTACAGTAAAGAAAAACAAAAACCTAGGCCTGATCTAGAAGATCAATACTTCTTCTTGGATGGGAAAAGAACCTACAAGACTGAAAAAGTGATCAAACTACTAGGAAACCCAAAATACAGAGTAAAACAACCCAAACTAGTAATTACACAGATTTAATCCCCAGTAGAGTCGTTATTTCTGTTGCGGGAAAAAATAACCTAAGGCCTAGGTTGAAAGACCTAACAGAGCGAAAGGCATATCATCACAAGAAGCACTCTAATTATGAGTTCTAATGCTTGAACTAGAAAATGGAGGACAGATGACCTTACCCATGTGTCCTACGACTGGGATCGATCATGTAGGGTGCAAACCCTCTGCTACTCCTCGTGCTTTAGAACCTGCAAATCAATCAAGACAAAACACACAAACTAGTTGCACAACATATTTATCCTAGATGTAAGCATGTTAACTGATATAATCTCATAAGAATAACATGAAACAAACCATTACAAGATTATTAAACATGTATAAGAGACATATAACACAAAGAGATCAAGAATAAGACACAACTTCTTTTATTGATAATATGTAAAGAGAAAGTGGAGAAATCACCTGAGATCTACCACAGCTCCAAGCAAAACCTTCCTCTGGATCCGTCCAGCCCTAGCCTCACAAAGCTTCTTCCATAAAGGGTGCACTAAATATGTCATATAAAGAGGGGGTGATCATCACAAGGAAACAAGGGTTTCCTGAACCTGGGAAGTGCAGGAGGCACAAGGAAATATTAGACTTGATCAAGGCTCTAACAGGCTAGAATATCAATAAAATTCTCTCTCCTCCCTTAGGACATTTCCTTGAGGTGTATTTATACCTCCTCAAATCAGTTTTTCAGTTGGGAAAAAATTTGACCACGGCCTGGGGTAGTTAAGTTACAGGAAAAACCCGTGAATCCTGCCTAATTAATAAGGAGTTTTATATTTTTTTAATATTTTAAATTGTATACGTGGGTTAAATATGAGTGGACCCACGTCTGCAAGCAGAAAATTCTGGGCAGAGTCACATATGGAATTCAAAATAGTGTTTTTTTAGAAGTTGGACCAAGTTTGAATGGAAGGGCTGCCCAAGGCCAATGTATAAGTCATCAAGTATATAGAGGTGATAAATGATGTTATAAAAAAATTTGTTTTAGAAATCACTTTCCCCGACCCAATGCTCCCCCAGTGCCTTTGACAAAGCATTGCACCTCATCCTGGCCCACTTTGTCCCATGGTTGCAAAGCATTGGTGCCCTCTCTGCAAAAATGTTGGTCCTTGTCTTTGCAGAAGTTTTGCCTTGGTTTTTAAGCCACTCTTTCATCAACATGCTTCTAGATGAGATTCCTTGAGTCTTCAATGTCTTGTGGTTTCCCTAAAACCCCCATTCATTTTGAATTTTTGTCTGTTTGGCTTTGATAAAATTTGGTTTCGATTTTTCTTTGTTATTATCATTTGGTCGCTTGAAAATTTATTTTTGTTTGATTGTTAATCGCTTGGATGAATTTTTGTAGAGTGATCCTCATTCTGAAAAAGTGTAATTGAAACAGTAATTAAACATTTGCATCTTATTTTTCTTCATTTTGAAAAATAAATGAGGTGAAAAGAAAAATTTTTCATTGGCAATTAGGGTTTTGCATATACATTAGATTAGGAACAGTTGCATCCAAAAGGAAATTGCATATTTCATAATTTTTGTTGCATATTATGTGCTGCATCTTGATTGTTTCTTCCCTTCCTTAGCTAGGCCTTCATTGAAAAAGAAATTATTCCTATTTTCTCATGCTAGACTTGCATTTTAGGGTATTCAGGTGACATTCGTGGTGAGCCCTAAAACTATAAATTAATAAGAGTTAAACAGTAAAATTTATTGAATCAACCTAAGGGGAATTTGTAACATCACCACAAACATTTAGAGGTCTAGGCTAGAGACATGTTGTGACATTGTTAAATGTAGGAGTTGTCATTGTTTGCCAATGTTGCATTCCGCGAGTGAAATCTCATTCCACATACGTACGTGTATGGGGTCGTTGTCCACTTACCTTCGAGTATATCGGATGGCACTCCACACATGAAAAGTATATGGGAACACTCTCATCAATCTATTACGCATTAGACAACAATACTATGGACCGCACTCCCACGTGCCATCGAAATATATTTTGGGAGTCCCCACAGGTTTTTATCCATCCATAGGTAACCTAGTCGACAACCTTGCATATTGTGATACACGAACACAACATTCAAAGAGATTGTTGTCGTACGTTAAGTCCTTGGTTCAAGAAGGTATTGATTTTAGTTCATGGCCGTCGGGTAACTTTTTATGCCTAGACTACCCTCTTTGGTTTATTTCTTTGTGTTAATAAAATAAGATCTCCAACGTGAAGATAAAAATCCCCTCCCCCCCCCTCCCCATCATTCACGTATAATGAAAAATAAGGCTTCTCATCCTCCAGACACTACTCCTAACCGATGTCAAAATCATAAGAAAACACAAACTTCCGAATCAAGAAGTTCATGCACTACTTCTGGCCCTCCTCTTGATACCAATCAACCAGAATCATCTATTCCATTGAGTTCCAAATCTGAGATTACATCCATTACTGTTGCTGACACTCACACAATTGAAATAGAATTCCATGAAACGTTTTTACCTAAGGTCATTGAACCTAACCTTCCTGAGTCAGACACTTTGTTTCCTGAGGTTGTTGAACTTGAGGAGCCTCATTCATCCTTGCCTAATTATGCATGACCTTCCTCTTCTCTTCCTTTGTCTT
The DNA here is from genome assembly GCA_034641835.2 of Pinus albicaulis. NCBI lineage: Eukaryota > Viridiplantae > Streptophyta > Pinopsida > Pinales > Pinaceae > Pinus > Pinus albicaulis. Next base: position 46,147 of record JAXQQM020081563.1, read on the forward strand.
AGACATAACTAATATATCTTGGACCCGACAGTGAACCTCTTCCATACAAGAAATTTGAATATCAAGAGATCCCCAAGAAGAGCCTTGTCCTTTCTACTCGCTCATCGCAGAAGGAATTCATTTTTATCAACCAAAGCCTCTCTATGTCTCTTAAAACTTCCGATACAACCTCCTTTACCTGATTCTTTGGGCTTACCCACAAATATTTTGCAATAATATGGTTTGGGATTGTTAACCATGACTGGAACTGATTCAAAATCCCAGCCCGTGTATACCACTATGGTTGATACATCAAGTGTCGCTTACTCATCTATGTTCATGACATCACTAGAAACACAGTTGTATGGTGGCCCGTCCATCCCACCTGGTTATTAGCCATTATCTCGGTAATAAGAAGTTGCGTTCGGTCCTCGGACATATCCCCATGTCATCTAATTCGTGAATAATGTCTATTACTTTTATGAATTCCAAATATTCTTCTCCTCTTCATCCGGATACACCTACAATAGAGAAACATGCTGGTCCTTATATCATTGGACTAGGCTACCCTCAACAACCTAACTCTCCTTATGTTGATCACCTTCCATCTAGATCTTAGTTTCCTCCATCATCCTCTCCTCCTTTCATAGGGGGGAACGTGTTGTTGGTATGCCTCAATATGGTAAACCGCATAATTATAGTCCTCCCTATCCTGGAATGGCTACAAGTGTTTGGAAACCTACTTTACCCGTTAAACCTAGTTCATTTTGGGATTGATTGCTAAATCCTCAAACTGCACCATCCTCTTCACAAGTTCCCATCTATCCATCAGCAGATCAAGAAGCTCAAATACATGTGATCCAACCTTTAAAACCTATTCCAACAGTATATGGTTCTCCTCAAGTACCGCTTAGGAAATCTGTACAAGGTGCCTCATCCTCTCAATCACTTGTGCAAAGTACTAAAGTTTCGGTGGGTCAAATTCTTCAAAATTTGGTGCAGTCTCAACCTAACCCACCATACCAAGGGGAAATAAAAAACTCTATCAAGAAACAATATGGATCACATCACGCACCTTTTCAAGGGCAGAAAATCCAAACCCAACCATTCCAGTAACTTTATCGTCATCCTGGGGCTGGGCATCAAACTCACTTGTATGTTGGTTATCAAAATCCTCCATATCCTGGTAACCAGGTTCCTTATTATCAAAACCCTCCTTATCTAAGAATTCAAGTGCCCATTTCTCAGGCTATTCCTTCTTATCCTGGTCATCCCCCTCTAGAATTTAATCTACAATTTCCTTTGTGGCTACTCTTGAATTACCTGACTTAACTCGACTTACTAACGAACCCATTGCTCATTCACCATGGTGGCTGATTATTCCCACCAAGTTTCCTTACGATATCCAAAAATTCAATGGGAATCCTGGAGAATACACGTTGACACATACCATGACGTATCATCTATGGTGTTCATCCAAATCCTTCAATGATGATTCCATTTGAATTCGTCTTTTCCCACAAATGCTTACATGTACCAAAGCTAAATGGTATATTGATTTACATAGAGCGTCATTTCACGATATCAACACTTTAGCCACCACCTTCCTCAAACACTTCCATTTACCCATTCGACATGAAACCAGAATGAAACTATTAACTAACTTTAAACAATCAGATTCCACTAACATTTCAGATAAAATTAATGAGTGGAGGCGCTGTCACCGGTTGTTCAAGACTTATGTTCATGATCAATTGTTAACATAATGGTTTGTCAAATATCTATTAGCTCCCATAAGAGAAGATGTGACCAAAGGTTGAATCGTGACCGAAGAGCAAGTTATTACTCGTGCTCAATATTTAGATCTGGTTTATACCTAATCAGGCACGCTTTATGATAAGATACCAAACACTAAGACCTTCAAACATGATTCCTCTTCCACTTGGTAAAGAATATCATGATGCTGATGGAATTATTGGTTCTGCCAGTTTGTAGCTGGCGAGTTAACCATATGGTATTGTTCTCCCTGCTCCTGCACAAATCCCTCAATCCCACTCTCCTGCAGCTTCTTGTTGGCAATATGATGCAATATTTTGTCCTTGATGGAAACCTACTTGATGAAGTTGTCCTTGGTGGAAACCTACTTGATGAGTTTACTTTTGATAAGCAGCCTATTTGTTAAAGATGTAAAAATTATGTTTCTACGGGTCAATTCAGATGTGACAGAGAAAGGAATTCCAGTAAGTGCCAGAGAAATAAAACAGGAAATATTTCTCAATGTATATGTAGGTTTGATGAAGGCAACCCGCATATGAAAGCAATGTATACGCTACTTGGTATAAAAGCAACCCGCGTATACATCTAGAATTAGTATATACACAATTTTTATGAAGAGAAGTCACGTATACACGCGGGTATGAAGAATCCAAGTCGCGTATTCCTTTTGTGCTCTAAAATTATGATACCAAGGGGAGTTACCATGGTATTAGCCCACAGTATTGAGCGATGTATCGTATATTTGATTTCATCCAAGAAAACCATCGACACTTGTGTGGTTTTGGATCATGGTATTGATAAAGGCTAATCCTATATAAGGAGAGGAAGATCATAGTGCAAAGGTGTGAATGTATAAGGGTTGTTACTGAATACTTCTCTCTGAAGTATATCTGCATGGGATGAAATCTATTTTATTGGTAGATCTGAATCTATGATGCACCCTTGGATACAATGATGGATCAAGATCTCTAGACCTGAAATGACTATGTACTTGATCTATTGAAGAGATGATTAGATTTGTGACCTGGCTCATGTTTGCTGAAGTGAAGTGAAGAAATTTAGGTAAGTCTATAGATCTAAAACATCCTGCAAAATTAATATTTACAGATCTATACGCTAGTTCGTCTCTGTAAAAGTGCGTATGGAAGTCAGGTTTTTCTGAAGCTTACTGCAAAGGTTATCTATTTATTGTTGTTTTATTTATGTTGTCTGTCAATGAATTCTTCATGTAGATCTGGGTTGCTTGAATACTGTATATGATGCTAAGTTTAATATGTACAAATATGATCAGGAGTGAGTAAATATGTTTAGTGACGACTGACTGATTAAGGGTTCTGCAATACTGAAAATATATCTGACTGAAAGCCTCAAATCTAGTTCTGAGACTGACCATATTCTGAAAATCAGTATTCTCGGATCTATACGCAGGTTGTTGTGAAGGAAAGCGCGTATACACGCGGGCTTAGTAAATAAAAGTAGTGTATTCATTTTAAGATAATGAATGATCATGGGTTGAGATTATTTCTACATGCTGATTTTGAAATCTGGGTTTATTATTGTGTTTTCGTTACAATAATCTCACTGTTTTGATTGAAGTTTGGGTTAATTATATTATTGATGATCTTTATGATGAGTTGTGTTGAAGCTGTGGGATCCAGTGTGAAAATTGATGAAACGTGGTCTGCAGTGGTTCTAAGGTTTGAAGCCTTCAGTGTGGAAGTAGAAGCTTCCTGCCAGTAGAAGCTAGTGTTATGATCAGGGGGTTGAAGCTCCCTTCCGGTAGTGGGCAGTAAACGAGATCGGGGGGTTGGAGCTCCCTTCCCAGTAGCAGCTAGAGAATGAGAGAAGGTTGCAGCCTTCTGTAGGTAGATGCCTGCGTACTGATATGAGTCTCCATCAGTACAATATTGTAAGCAGTTTTCTAGATAATAAATATTGAAGATAGAGATGACAGCAGTGGTGGTTTTCTCCCGAATTGGGTTTCCACCTTAAATCTTAGTGTTCATGTGTGATTCTCTTGTGTGATGATTTATTTTGCGGTTACTGCACATATATACTACTTAACTATCTGATGCATAACTGATAAGTTGAGTTAAAGATTGTTTCTGAAAGTTTATCTAACAATAAAGTTATCTCAGTATACGTAAGTTTCTGTTGGTATATCCGCGTGTATACGTTATTTGGGTTCATTAAAGTCACGTATAGAATTCAGTAAAGAAAAAATAAATTTTTTTAGTGAGCTATAAATATTGATTCACCCCCCCCCCCCAGTATTTTTCCAAACGATTGGTATCGGAATAGGTCCTTCTGAAGAATCTTAATCGCTAGAAGGAAGATCAGCTAAGATGAGAAATCAAGATGGGACAACATCTATCATGAATCCTCTCTTCAATGGAAATAATTTATTATTCTGGAAAATAAGGACAATATCCTATCTTCAGTCTCTTGGAGCAGATGTATGGGATATAGTTGAAGGAGGTTATTAATATCCAACTTCAATTCCAATAGATCCGAAAGCGATAAGAAAGAACTATGAAACCAATGCAAAGGCGGTCAATGCATTATTGGGAAGTTTGACTAAATCTGAATTTGTCAAAGTCATGCAGTTGAATACAACAAAGGAGATATGGGACAAAATCATTCGAGCTATGAAGGTGATGCCAAGGTAAAAAAGTGCTAAACTCCAAACTCTTAGAATTCAATATGAAAAACTCAGAATGCATAATGAGGAAAGCATTGCTAGTTTCTTTTTACGTCTAGATGATATTGTAAATAGTATGAGAAATTTGGGTGAAACCATAACCGACACTACTCTAGTAGAAAAGGTTTTGAGATCTCTAACTCCCAAATTCGAGTCAAAATTGTTTGCTATTGAAGAGAGCGGGATCTACAAGCTCTTACTATTGTTCAACTTCATTTGGATTCTAGCGCATGTGAAATGAGGAAATGAGGTCCATACTGGGAGTCAAAGAATTTGTCTTTAGAGTCTGCTACAAAAGGAAAGGAAGTAGAATAAAAATAAGGATCGAGGGTATGTTTCAAAATAAGAAGCTACAACTTGGCATTGGAAGGTTCAGAGGTAAGCTTCCTTTTAAATGTTTTGCTTATGGAAGAGTTGGTCATTATGCCGCCAAATGTCCCCATAAAGATAATCATGAAAAGGGAAAGGAAGTGGCAAAAGGAAATAAGAAACGGTTTATCAATAGAAAAATCTATTATACTCATGAAGATAGTGATGGTCTATCAAATAGTGAAGAAGGAGAATCTGATCAAGATATTAGACTACTCATGGATTTTGAAAAAAGACTCTAGTGAGGCTAAAGATACTTTTATGGATGCATTAGAAGAAAATGATTTTCTTGAAGAAATAAATCATCTCAAAATATGTTTGGAAGAAAACAAAATTTCCATAGATACTCTAAAGAATCAGCTTATAGAAAAGGATAAGCACAATGAGAAATTAGAATGTGAAATAGTAAGTCTAAGAAAGGAAATTGAGAAAGTGAAAACTTTAAATATTAGATTTTCTAAAGGATTTGAAACCTTATATGAAATTATCAAGGTACAACGCTCTCCTCTTGTAAAGACGGATCTTGGATATATCGAAGAATCCTCTCAGTCTTTAGCACCAAACTATCTAAATGCAGCTAAAGCCAGCCAACAACATTTTGTCACTCAGCAAAAGAACAAAGATATTACACAGGTAAAGCATGACCACTTCAATACAAGGAAGAACAATAACAAAATGTCAATCAACACGTAAACATAAATAGAAGGTTTCATGATCGCGGAAATTTATTCTTCAATGGACAAGGTTTCTCATTTCATAATTTTGGTCATAAAGATGCTCAATGTGCTGCATACAAAACCATCATGACCAAAGAAGAAAGAAAGCAAAGAAATGAGACTAGAATAAAGAAGAATACTTATAAAAAAATTTCTCCTCTTCAAAATCAAATTGAATGTTCTTATTGCAATAACTTTGGACTTGAAGAATCTAAATGCAGGAGCAAACTTAAGCCAAAAGAGCATATACCTTCAAATTCCAAGGTATGGAGAAAGAAGGACTTATAGGATGAAAGTTGTGGCATAGCTTTATTTGCATAAGGGGGAGAAAATCAGTGGTACATTGATAACGGATGCTAAAAACACATGACAGGTGATAAAAATAAACTCCTTTCATACAATGCTCTAGAGAAGGAAAATAATGTTACCTTTGGAAATGACTCTCCTGCTGTCATTAAAGGAAAAGATTCTATTTTTCTAAAAGAAAAGGTGAAAGCTAACAATGTTATGTATGTGGATGGATTAAAGCATAACCTGTTGAGTGTGAGTCAAATGTGTGCTCAAGGAAATAAAGTTGTATTTAGTTCACAAGAATGTGTAGTACCTGAACTTGACATAGGAAAAATGGTAATAAAAGGAACTAGAACACCAAGCAATCTATATGTATTAAAAGGTGGCCAAGAACAACGATACTTAGGTAAATCTTCAGAAAATTGGCTATGGCATAGAATATTGGGACATTTGAGTTTCTCTCAAATAATAAAATCTAGTAGACTCAAAGTTGTTCGTGATCTTCCCAGCATCACTCTGCCTGAAAGTACCATATGCAAATCATGCCAATTCACTAAGCAAACCAAGGTGCAATTCAATGCTAAAGAAGGATTAGCAAGTAAGCCTCTTCAAATTATACATACTGATTTATGTGGACTTGTAAGGAAAAAGTCACCTCGTGGAGAACAATACTATATTCTTTTTATTGATGACTTCTCTAGAATGTGTTGGATCGGTTTACTAAAACATAAAGATGAAGCATTTGAAAAATTTAAGATCTTAAAAGCTTTGGTTGAAAATGAATTAGATCTAAAAATCAAATGTCTTAGATCTGACTGAGGAGGAGAATATATATCAGATGAATTCTTTGATTTATGTGAACATCATGACATAAAAAGACAGTTTTTTGTAGCTGGAACCCCGCAACAAAATTGTGTGGCAGAAAGAATGAATAGAACATTTCAACAGATGGCTCGTGCTATGCTTGATGAATCTGGAACTCCTGATACCTTTTGGGGAGAAGCAACACATACCGTAGTAAATATTCTTAAAAAGGCTCATGTTCGTGTAAACAGTGATAAAACTCCTTATGAGCTCTGGTATGGTAATTTTCCCACTGTAAAGCATTTTAGAGTTTTTGGAAGCAACTGTTTTATCAAGAATAATGATGAAAAACTTGGTAAGTTTGAGCCTAGAGCACATGCAGGAATATTTCTTGGTTACTCTTCTAGATGTAAAGCATATAAATGTTACAATAAAAGACTTCGGAAGATTGTTGACTATATTGATGTTGTAATTGATGAGTCTCTCACAGCTCCTAAAAGGGAAATAACAACAACAAAGGAATATGATGATGATGTATATTTTCCCTCATCAAATAGCAACAATATAGAAGGAGAACCCAATGAAGCACCAGAAGAAGATATATCTGAAAAAGCTCCATCCAGGTATGTTCAAAATAATCATCCATAATCCAAAATTCTGGGAGAAAAGGGATCAGGTGTCCAAACAAGAAGAACTCTTGTAAGATCCCCTAGCTATCTGGAATTTTTATCCACTATTGAACCACAGAATGTAAATCAAGCTAGTAAAGATGAATGTTGGATTCAAGCCATGAATGAAGAACTTGATCAGATTGAAAAGAATCATACTTGGGAATTGGTTCCAAGACTTCATGGTAAAAATGTTATTGGAACAAAATGGATATTCAAGAACAAGTTAAGTGAAAATGGAGAAGTTATTAGAAAAAAAGCTAGACTTGTTTGTAAAGGGTATGCTCAACAAGAAGGTATAATCTTTGAAGAAACATTTGCTCTTGTATCCATACTTGAATCCATAAGAATGTTTCTTGCTTTTTCAAGTTTTCAAAAATTCAAAGTTTATCAAATGGATGTAAAATCTTCTTTCCTCAATGGTGATCTAGAAGAAGAAGTTTATATAGAACAACTAGAAGGATTCATTATGGGAAATGATGAAAAACTTGTTTGTAAACTCAAAAAGGCTTTATATGGTCTCAAACAGGCTCCTCGGGCATGGTATTATCGTCTTGACAAATATATTCAACAACAAGGTTTCACAAAGGGATCTGCTGACAGTAACTTATACACAAAAATTGAAAATGATAAACTATTGATTATTGTTGTGTATGTTGATGACATCATTTTTGGAAGTAATGAAGAGTCCCTGAGTCAAAAATTTTCTTCTGTTATGTATCAAGAATTTTAAATGTCATTACTTGGGGAACTAACATATTTTCTTAAGCATATTTCTATCACAAGAAAAATATCTTAAGCAAATTCTGAAGAAGTATGGGATGGAAGACTACAAACCTGTGAGTACTCCAATGGTAATTGGATGTAACCTCAGTTCTCATGATGATTCTCCCATGGTGAATCAACCAGATTATAGATCCATGATTGGAAGTCTTCTTTATCTAAACGGGACAAGACCAGAAATTATGCATGTAGTTGGAATTTTTGAACGATTCCAAGCTAATCCAAAAGAATCTCATCTTTAGGCTGTAAAAATAATATTCAAATATTTACAAGGGACTCAATATTTTGTTCTGTGGTATCCAAAGAATGTTGATCTTACTCTTCATGCTTACATAGATGCGGATTGGGCTGGAAATGTTGATGATCAAAAAAGAACTAGTGGTGGTGCATTCTATATGTGGCCCCGATTAGTATCTTGGTTCAACAAGAAACAAATTTCTATTGCCTTATCTACAACAGAAGCAGAATATGTGGCTGCCGCATCATGTTGCACACAACTTCTTTGGATGATGCAGACATTACAAGATACTCAAATCAAATGTTCACCTCCCATCTCCATTCTATGTGATAATACAAGTGCCATTAGTATCTCGAAAAATCCTACTAGGCATTCCAAGACCAAGCACATTCCTATCAAGCATCACTTCCTACATGAACAAGTGCTTGAACAAAAGGTTAAATTGGAGTATGTTCCCTCCAAAGAACAAGTTGCAGATATATTTACTAAACCTCTTCCTAGGGAAGCATTCGAATATCTCAAACAAAAGCTCGGAGTTGTCTCTACCTCTCTTACCAAGTATACTTAATTTCAGAAGATTAAATTCGGTATGGCGGTTTCATAAAGGAAAATCACATATATATGCGAGTTTTTGTGCATAAAACCGCGTATGGTTTTTGTTGACATAAATTATCTGGGTCAAATTTCAGAACAGTTTGTGGTGATGTTGGGTAATATTAGTTTTTGTTCCAGTATTCATCTTACCGTACCTTTCTTTGATATTTATCTCCTTGATGAAGATGCTTTGATGAATTGGTTGTTGAAGGTGTTCAGGATGCACAAGCTTAGGGGGAGCACCTGCCCTGTTGAAAAGGATGCATTGTTGGCATTCTGATTTATGATCTCTCTCTTGAGATCTTTTGGTTATGGTTATAAAAATTCATATATGTAATTTGATGAAAAGGTCATGTTGAGACCTATGATGTAAAATTATTATATTCAGTCATGTAAGGACTTGTTCAAATTTGTAAACCCACTTGGTTGGGTAGTTGAGTCAAATATGTAATTCCACTTGGTTGAATCATTGATGTAAGTATGAGTCCTTGGTGATAGGAAAGGTCATACTTGGTTGAGTTATAGAGTCATGTACTTCATTGAAAAATATGTTTGAAGATTCAACATGAACTCAGGGGGGAGCATGGTCAATACAGTGGACATCAGATCTGCAGAGCTATTATTTCTACAAGGAAAGAGAAACCTTGTTTCAGTATTGATCCACCCTTTTCCCTTGATGTCAAAGGGGGAGAATATTTTGGTATTTGTAATGGTTATGACTAATGTATCTATCTGTTGTGGTGATGAAACACCATCATGGTTTCCATCAAGTCCAAAGGGGGATATTGTTGGAAATATGATGCAATATGTTTTCCTTGATGGAAACCTACTTGATGAAGTTGTCCTTCATGGAAACCTACTTGATGAGTTTCCTTTTGATAAGAAACCTATTTGTTAAAGATGTAAAAATGATATTTTCTACAGGTCAGTTCAGATGCGACAAGGAAATAAATTCAAGTAAGTGCCAGAGAAATGAAATGGGAAATATTTCTCAATGTATACGCAGGTTTGATGAAGGCAGCCCACGTACTAAGCCAATGTATACGCTACTTGGTATACAGGCAACCCGTGTATACATCCAGAATTAGTATATACGCAGTTTTTATGAAGAGAAGTCACATATACACGCGAGTATGAAGAATCCAAGTCGTGTATTCCTTTTGCGCTCTAAAATTATGATACCAAGGGGCATTACCATGGTATTAGCCCACAATATTGAGCGATTTATCGTCTATTTGCTTTCGTCCAAGAATACCATCGAAACTTGTGTGGTTTTGGCTCATGGTATTGATAAAGGCTAATCCTATATAAGGAGAGGAAGATCATAGTGCAAGGGTGTGCATGTGTAAGGGATGTTATTGAGTACTTCTCTCTGAAGTATATCTGCATGGGATGAACTATGTTTTATTGGTAGATCTGAATCTATGATGCACCCTTGGATACAATGATGGATCAAGATCTCTAAACATGAAATGACTATGTACTTGATCTATTGAAGATATGATTATATCTGTGACCTGGCGCATGTTTTCTGAAGTGAAGTGAAGAAATCTGGGTAAGTCTATAGATCTAAAACATTCTGCAAAATTAATATTTACAGATATATACGCTAGTTCGTCTAGGTAAAAGCGCGTATTTACGCGGCTTTGTCTCAAAAAAAGCGCGTATGGAAGTTAGGGTTTTTTGAAGCTTACTGCAGAGGTTATATGTTTATTGCTGTTGTATTTCTACTTTTTGTCAATGAAGTCTTCATGTAGATCTGGGTTGCTTGAATACTATTTATCTCTGCTAAGTTGAATATGTACAAATCTGATCAATGAGTGAGTAAATATGTTTAATGATGACTGACTGATTAAGGGTTCTACAATACTGAAAAGATATATGATTGAAAGCCTCAGATCTAGTTCTGAGATTGACCATATTCTAAAAATTAGTATTCTCAGATCTATACGTAGGTTGGTGTCAAGGAAAGCGTGTAGAACGCGAGCTCAATAAAGAAAAGTGGCGTATGCATTTTAAGATAATGAATGATCAGGGTTGAGATTGTTTCTACATGTTGATTATGAAATATAGGTTTATTACTATGTTTTGGTTACAATAATCTCACTGTTCTGATTGAAGTTTGGGTTAAGTATATTATTGATGATATTTATTATCATTTGTGTTGAAGCTGTGGGATCTAGTGTGAAAATTGATGAAACGTGGTCTGCGGTGGTTATGAGGGTTGAAGCCTTCAGTGTGGAAGTAGAAACTTCATGGTAGTAGAATTTGGTGTTTTGATTAGGGGGTTGAAGCTCCCTTCCAATAGTGGCTCGTAAACAAGATCAGGGGGTTGGAGCTCCCTTCAAGTAGCAGCTGGAGAACGAGAGAAGGTTGTAGCCTTCTGCAGGTAGATGCCTGCATATTGATATGAGTCTTCATCACTACAATATTGTAAGCAATTTTCCATATAATAAATATTTAAGACAACGACGACAACAACGGTGGTTTTCTCTCAAATTGGGTTTCCACCTTAAATCTTGGTGTTCATGTGTGATAATCTTGTGTGGTGATTTATTACTACACATTCTTGCACATATTTACTTGCTTAAATATACGATGCATAATTGATAAGATGAGTTAAATATTGTTTACGAAAGTTTATCTAAAAATAAAGTTAACTCAGCTTACGCAATTTTTTGTTGGTATATCCGCATGTATATGCTAGTTGTGTTCATTAATGTCACATATATAATTCAGTAAAGAAAAATTAAAATTTTTCAGTGAGCTATAAATACTTGATTCACCCCCCCTCTCAGTATTTTTCCCAACACTTCTACCTCCTAGATAAATTTCATTTCATATGATAAAGGAAAATATAAACACCAACCTGGAAGAAAGAAGAAAAGTAAAGGTAACAAAAATAAGGATTCCTCACTGTAGGATAAACAAACAAATTCTTATTCCAATGAGAAACGAAAGCCTCAATACCCATGCTTAATTTGCAACGAGGATCATTTTACATGTGATTGTCTGCACTACACTAAAGTGAATCAATTTCTTAAATCATCCACTTCTCCCATTGTTTTGACCGACCCGTTTCCCAATCAAGAGACTCACATGGTTTCTCGAAACCCCTCTTCCTCTAACACGGTTTTGATGCTTTCCTCCTCAAAGATGAGATCTGATGTTTTGATGGCCAATCAAAACAAATACTATGGTAATGTGAATCCACCAAATGTTTAGGCTACCAATCAACCTGCTAGTTCGAAACTGACCTCATCTGATTATGTTCTCCTCTTGGATTGACTATCAAGCCTCTGAAGTGTGTTATCCATAAGTCTTCTTACAACCCTCATTCAAGAGTTGCTGAAAATTATAATGTGGTTGTAGACTTGGCTCAATATCCATCAACCATTTCAACTCTTGAAGTGTTGCAAAACTGCCCTGCCCAAAAGAAGGCCTTGTTATAGGTTATCATATGTATTGACCTATCAGATTCCAACCTAGTGGTTTTTTCTCATAAAAATATACTCCTTGGCTTCCATCTCAGTAGGCTTTTATGATTCAGGCAACTTTCCATGGTAAAAAAAATCATCATTCTATTGTGGAAGAGGGAGCCTTGACCAACATCATGTTTATGTCTTGCTAGAAGGTGATTGGTTCACCTCAACTAAATAAATCGACCACCACATTAAAATTATTCAACAGAAGGATATATAAACCCTGTGGGATTTTAAATTCCCTCCAAGTGGAACTTGGGGGAAAAGCATCTCCATTGAAATAAAAGCTACTCAATGGATCTCTTGATTATAATATTCTATTAGGATGTACACGGGTTTATGTTATGGCTATCGTTGTTTCGACTTACTTCCGAATGATCACCTTTCCTCATAAAGGTGGGCTCATAGCCATGTATCAACTTAAATTCTTTTCCTTTGATTTGAATGTTACCAGAAGTGTCCCTCTTGTAGGGGAAGCCCTACATTCCTATCAACATGTTGAAGTTGAATTATTGAAGGACTCATCGCTTATGGGACTTTTTCACTCCCTCCTCCTCCCCCTTCCAACTCCCCACCTTCTGTTGTTTATATAAATATGATATCATCTTCTACGATCCTGTTTGATTCATGCATTGTACCAAGTGAAACTGACATCCAAATTTTTGGTGGTCGGATGCCACTTAGCCCCATTGAGCAAGAATATGAAGCCATCTACTCGGTTTGTGTGGCCTATACTTTTTCTTCGAGCAATTAGGTAGATTGATCGCTAGATTATGGCACACCCTATGATCCTTTCCCACACATATTCTCAACTGACAAAAGCATCATGGAGATCATGATGCCAGAATCCGCGACGTGGGACAAGCGTCACCATCGTTCCTCCCTTCCCAATTCCATAGAAGATAATATATGTGGTTTGTACCTACCTAATTTTTTTGAACCCTCTACGAATTTTTTTTCTATTCATGAGATTGACTTTGAAATGAACATCTTGAATATCGAAGAAACCATTCCTCTTGATATTTCGATCAAACTAGGAATAGTCGAAAATATTTACATCGGAGCATCTTGTTCTTCATCTAAAGTTGAGACCTACCGAACCCTTTTTCATGAGTTTAGAGATGTCTTTTCCTCAACGTATGAAGAAATACCAAGTACCGACTCGAAATCAGTGGTGCAAAAAATTAAAATGTATCCTTATTCCCAACCTGTCCCACAAGTCCTTCATCTAGTGCATCCTAAGAAGGCTATCGGGATAAAATTTGAAGTTGGAAATATTCTTCGGGCTGGTTTCATATACCCCATTCCTTTAACTGATTAGGTTTCAAACGTGGTCCCTGTCATAAAGAAAAAAGACATGATTCGAGTATGCGTCGATTATCAGGATGTTAATCAATCTTGTCTAAAAGACAACTATCCAACCTCGCTTATTGACCATATTGTTGATGATTGTGCTGGTTGCGAGATCTACTCATTTATGGATGGATTCTCGGGTTAGAATCAAATCAACATTCTCTCGGCAGACCAACCCAAGACAACATTTATTTGTCCCCGGGGTACTTTTTCCTATAAAAATATCCCATTCGGTCTCAATAACACAGAGGCCACGTTTCAACGTGCGATGGATGATATTAAGTATATCGTGAAACCCTATTTGGATGATTTTCCTGCTCATTCTAAACATCGGGTTGATCACCTATTGCATTTATGGGCCATTTTTCTCCATTGTAGGCACTATAAAATTTGACTTAACCTGAAAAAATGTGTGTTTTGTGTTGGTTCTGGTCAACTCCTTGGTTTTTTTATCTCCAAAAAATGAATTTGTATTGATCCTCTCAAAGTCCAGGAAATTGTCGCTTTGCCTGTGCCCTCCCCCTTAATTCTGTTACAAAGACTCCAAGGGAAAGCAAACTTATTAAGGAGATTCATCCCTAATTACGTCGAGCTAACCAAAATATTTAATCACTTTTTGAAGAAAGGGATTCCCTTCCATTGGGATGACGCTGCACAAAAAACATTTGATGCCTTAAAATATGTACTGGTTTGGGCATTTCTCTTATACCCCCCTAACTATCATCGTGACTATTTCTTGTATCTCGCTGCTGCCATCTCTACTATAGCTATGGTGTTAGTCCAAGAAGACGACATTGGGAATGAAAATCCCATTTACTATCTGATTCAAACCCTCAACAATACCGAGATTTGATATACTCATGATGAAAAGTTGCCTTTGGCAACCGTTTAAGCCATTTAGATATTTCGCCATTACATCTTGCTTTGGAAGACTATGGTCATTTTAGATTGCAACCCTATGACAGATATAGTGTCACGCAAATTTCTTGGGTGAAAGTATTCCAATTGGATAGTTATTCTCCAAGAGTTTGACCTGGAATTCATCAAATCCAAGTAAAAAAAATATCTAGTTTTTGTTGAACTAATGTGCGATCTTCTTTCCCTTGATGTGGAATCTACATCTAAAGGTTCTATCCCCAACAAGTCATTACTTATGATTGCGTCATCTCACTCGTGGTATGGATATTTCTTGATTTATCTCCAGACCCAAACTTTTCAACATAACACCTCTCTCTTTAAGCAGCGACGCATTCGGTACCAATCCTGAAATTATCTGATTATTGGCAACACCATTTACTGTCATGGTATCGATACGATTATACGAAGGTTCCTCAATCTCGAGGAGGCCGAGAAATTTCTGAACGACTGCCATTCATGGGCATGTGTTGGACATTTATCTGGTTACATTACCACATAAAATATCTTACGCACTGGTTACTTTTGGCCCACCATTTTTCCATAACTGTATCATTGTAGTTTAGAAGTGTCATAGTTGCCGGATATATGATCACAAAGTTCGTGATCCACCTTCTCCATTGCATCATGTTATCGTTGTTAGTCCCTTTTTTGAAATGGGGTATTGAATATATGACATTTAACCCTCATTCGGTCGAGGGCCATGGTTATATCATTGTTGTTGTTGACTACTTTAGTAAGTGGGATGAAGCGATGGCTACATTCAATAATGCGGTGAAACGTCTGCATACTTTTTATTTAACCATGTAATTGCTATATTTGGTGTTCCGTAAGCGATAGTTACATATCACGGGAAGAATTTTCGAAATCATATAATGACCGAATTAAGCGCTCAAAAATGGGACTTTCACATGAAAATTCCACTCCCTATTATCCTTAGGCTAATGGACAAGTTGAAGCTATCAATAAGGTTCTTAAAACTAAGCTTCAACACACGATAGGGGTCCATAAATCGATTGGTATTTAATTATCTATGTTTCCTTGTGGGCATACCGAACCTCAATAAGGACTAATACCGATTCAAACCTTTTTCGGTTGGTTTAGGGTCTAGAAACAATCCTTCCCATTGAGTGTGAAATTCCATCGCTAAAACTAGCTATCGAACTTCTCCCACTGCTACCTCCGTGGAATAGGAGCATATTTTACACTTGAATTGATTGGATGAGACTCGACTCGATGCTACTTTGGCCAACGAAGCTCATAAAAGACACATCAAAGAACAATATGACAAAAGTGTCAAGCCTAGAGTCTTCTCAGAGGGAGATATGATACTCTTATATGACCGGGAAGTCGACAAGTTAGGCCCGGGGAAAGTTCCGGCCTGTGTGGCTAGGCCCATACATTTTCAAGCACGTCCTTGCAAAAGGGGTTACAAGTTAGTAGATCTTGATGGAATTCCATCTGTTGCAACCCATAAATGGGTTGTATCTCAAAGAAAAATATTGTGCTTGATCCCATGCATAGTACACTATGTACATACTGTCTATAGGTGTGTTGAGTGTGTTTTTGAGAGTTTCCCATGGTTTCTGTTGATCCTTATTTACTTTGGTTTGGATATGTCAACCTCTCTCTACGAACCATATATTGGTTATGCCAATGGTACTAGTCATAGTTGTTAGTATGAATCTTAATTGCAAGTGTACGAAAAAAGACCACTTTAGCTGTGCATAACAAACAGATCTAACAGCAAAGATGGCTGCCAATATCTTCAGATCTGCAATTAGGTGATAAAGATAAATGTTGCAAAATTTAGATCTATGCATCAAAAGACATTAAACAGTAAATAAAAACGATATTTAATCCATGCATCCAATAGACAAGACAAGAATATGTTGAATTTTATATTAAGGGCACTTGGGAGGAAAACATAGAAGGATGTTACCGGTTCTCCTCAATGGGATGGGTTCTTGTAAGTCCTCAGCACTTTAGATCTAAAATTCCTGTCTCTTGATGGCATAGAAAACCCAGACAAAAATGGAACTCAAAGGGAGCTCACAAGCAAAAGATAGAAAAATATGACAATGATGGTGGATCAAAGTCAAACCAAAAGTATAGATCCAGAGTGATCTTTAGGCAAAAAAAGGTGATGAATGAATGGAAAAACCCTTCTATTTATAACAAAATATTGAGTTAGTCTAGATATTGGTTCATAATTAAAATATTATTAACCAAATCAAGATCCAACTTTAATGGAATATTTTATTATTTTTGTTGGAGGGAAAAAAGAATTTGACTTGGGTCAAATCCCTTTATTTGTAAATAATAAATAAATAAATGATTTATTTATCATTTTAAGGATGTAGTTGAGTAATAATCAAATAAATAATGATTTATTTAATTATTAATGAATGATTTAGTCAAATTTAACAAGGAATATTATTTAAATAAGGTTTAAATAATTATTCCTAGAAAATAATAAGATAAATAATAATTTATCTAATTAATTTTCTTGTTTTGGGTTAAATATGACCAGGAATATTAATTAAACTGTTGTTTAACTAATTATTCCTTGAGGAAAATCAAGCAAATGTGGATTTATTTAATATTTCCTCATGGGGTTTCCTGTTTAGACCATAAACAACTTAATAAAGGTGTTTTACTAAGTTATTTTTCATAGTGGAAGCAATTTTCTTAGGGAAAAATTGGTCTTACATAGTGTACTTAGGTACTTCTAATAGTAACATGTTAGATGACCAAAAAATGGTGTAACAGTAGTACTAAAAACCTATCTCTGTAGCATGGGCCATCTTTGCTCCAAATGGTGTTATAGTGAGTATGCAAGGGATTTTCATTGGTCGTTACTAACAAGATCACTGAGTATAACGTGGTGGTTGAGCTGCTATCTGATGTTATTTTACATGGTATCTATCGTATAGTCATCAGGCTTGACTCACAGCTCGTAGTACTACAACTCACGAATATCTAATTAGTGAGAAATCTCGCCATCTTTCGTATGGTTTTGAGAGTGCATCTTCTAGAAAGACTTCAATTTCATACAACATGAACACATTTCTAGAAATATAAACACTTAAGAAGATGCCCTAGCTAATTTAGTTTTAGTTATACATTTGCAACAAATGTAAGTAACTTTCAATTCTCATCACATTATATTGAAAGCAGAATAGAAACTAGGAAAAATTGAATATATATACACACACACACACACACACACACACATATATATATGACAAGTTTGGTTTTACAAAATGTGTGCCCCGAGACACATATGGCTACATCACTCATATACAAAAAAATACATGCAAATATCTAAGTAGACAATCAATGATGCTCATGATAAAGCAACATTGCACGAGATATCTTGCTCAGTAATCGACCAATACGACAAGGTACCCAGATGGTATGTCGTTGAAATCGCAATGGAAGTTGATCGACTATGGTCTCATCAACCTCGTGGGTCAATCCCTCCTTGTGGTGCTCCACCTATGACAAAACCTCCGCTACCTCATCCCGTAGCGCATCCCATCCTAGCGCATCGACCTATATTGGTCCCACTTCCTCCTCCTGTGGTTGTCTCTTTGTGCAATGAAGATATGTAGCACCCAATGGTAAAACAGGTCCAATATATGCATGAAAACATCAAATAGTTTAGAAATCAGAAACATGAAAAAGCACAAAAAATGTAAAACTTTTGAAAATCTTAATGGTCAAAATATCTTACCTATAGCATCCCATTGCTCGCCCTCAAGCAACACGAGCTCGGGATCATCACGCAAATCCATCACTGCGTAAGGATATTCATCGATCACGATGAAATGTCTCTGTAGCCATCCAAATAAGGTTGGTGAAAAGCTTATCGTTGATGGACCTGCATGTCTGGCCATGTGGTCTATCACCCTCCTCGTCTCTGGGACCCTTGGATTGAAGGGCTCAAGTACAATATGTTGAGGTTGTAGTAATGGTACCCACTCTAAGGAAAAAGAGACCAAAATGGCACCATAGACGAAGTTCTTCAACTTCCCATCCTTGGTTTAGTAAGTTTTTCCTTCAAGTTGACCCAGACACCCTCGCTCCAGTTGAATACTCTCAGACACTAGACATTCTACTCCATACTTGCATGTATAATCTTCTTGCCACATGTAATGTCAAGCTTCTTTCCAATCTTGCTATGATGAACAAGATTGTTCTCAAAGGTAGTTGGGTCACATCCTTTATGTTAATCTTACTGTCCCTAGTAGGAATGACTCGAGGTTTGCAATATGTAGCAATGTAATATTTCACCGTCTCACTGCCACTTCTTCAACCTAGAAGAGAGATGGGGGCACCTCTCTTTGACAATCCTATCGGAAAGTAAATATCATCTACTTGTATCTCAACTAGATTTTTCCCCCAAACATCGAACGTACGTAGCTTGAAAATCCCATGAACGCGTAAGGCATTTCAACAACTCCATTTTTTTGCCTCATACCATGAAGCCAAAATAATTTTAAGGACCCGCAGTTTTTAAGAGCTCGGATGGTATCAGGGTCATTTTCCGCATTTAAATCTTGTGCTTCATGCTCTCCTTTTCTCTAAATGAATGACATTTTGTGATAATGGGTACTTGAAACATCAACGAAGGACTCATTAGACTCTTTCCCATGCAAAAAAACCTGACAAAATTTGAGGCAAAAATGAGAAAAAACTTGGACAAATACATCCAACGTACCCCAAAATGTCAAGACATAGTGTCTCAACTCTATCTGTAGTGTTTATCTACCTAGGTGCAATGCCCTTTTCAACACATAGGGGGTGTATTTGTCCCAGGGCATTTTTTTATGAACCCCAGCGGCCTCAAAAGCTTGAAAATTTTGCATGAAAGCATAGATGATGAATTGTGGAAAAATAGAGAAAGTTTTTAGCTCCTACCTGGATCTAAAGACACTTGAAATGGTTCCCTAGATTGGTCGCAATCAGCTATAGAAGATCAAGGGAAAAAATGGCTCCATATATTCATTGTTGAAGGTAAAGTATGAAATGGTAAAAATGAAAAGCCATTTTTAATATTTATGGTCATTTTCTCGTTAGTTTGTTCATTTTTAACATTTTGACCTAGATATGATTCATTTTTACTATGAAACAAGTATGCTTAATCCTTCTTGTCGTGTTTTGATCAGGTCGACAACTGTTAGCATGTTTTTATTATGTTTTAACAAGCTACTTTGATCAAAGAGTACACTTTTATCTCTTTTTCGGACTCCATAAACCAACGAAAACGGAACCCCCTGGAGTCTTCTTTCATCTCTTTTCAGACTCCAAATATATGAAAATATTTCTGAGCACTTGCCCTTTCAATCTCGGAAAAGTAAATGAAAAGACGTCTACTCAGTATAAGTTTAACCATTTTTCCGGACTGAGATAGACTAACTACGAAAAATGAATACCTTAGTCGAACATGGATAAGAAGTTCTCTTGAGTATTGTTTTCTACCTTTTCAGACTTGATAGACTATTTACGAAAAGGGACATGTGGAGTTTTCTTTTCTGCCTCTTTTTCAAACTCTCTAAACATGAAAAAGACGTTGAGTTTTACCTTCGTTGGACTCGTTAAAAATTGATGGAATTGTCGAACATGACAAGGCCTAACCACTCCTTCTCGGGGCTTATTAAATATACTCAGAGGGATTCATCCAAAGGATGGACTTACAGATCAAGCATATGTTATCCTCCTCAAGGTTGTTAAAAAATAAAGAGGTATTGACCAGTATGGTTGGGGAAATGGGGTAAACAGGGGATTCCATTTTGTTAAATGTCAGTGAGTCGCTCTTGAACACGATGCTTTCCACTTCATCTATGTGGCTATCGATCTGGGTAATATGCTTGTCTCTTGGTTATTATACCATTTTTAGAGCCTCCATTTCGGTTTTGGGTCAATGCTGCCAACTCCATTTAATGTCGTCAGTGTTCAAGAGAAGTCATTTAGTTGGTATCCACTACAATCTCATTAAGCCTTCATTTCATGCCTGCCTTTCCTGATCCAGTTCCATATCAGCATCATTCTGATCATTTTGCCTCAATCATGATACCTGTTTTGTGTCATTGATGGGGGATACATCAAGGCCCTCCTGAGACAGGTCGCTTCTTGTCGACATCACCACATCATGCAGGATGTTGACGTAGAAAAACCCCTTTGGTACCTTGGTGCTTGCATACATTAATGAAAAGTTTCCTCACTCTCGGAAATAGGTTTACATCAATGGCCTTCGATCGGAAGATTATGTTTGGTGTTCGACATGAGATCATTTACTCTCACCATATCGATTGTACCATTGTACCTTAAGATCCATTAACATCATCAGTGGTTTCTCTCGCATTTGTTAACGACTTACATCATGGGTCGGTAATTAGATGGTGTCTAACATGTTCGACTCCAGCTTATTGATTCACATGGATAGACTCGTACATTAGTTGGTCATGTGAATGAGATAGAAGATCCTGTATCTAGTTTCATCTATCTAGGCTACAATTTCAAGAGCTATACAAAGATATCAATGTATGATGGTCGTGATCATATAGGCATTCATCCAATCATGGGTCCACTTGTTGCACCTGTGGACACGTCCTTTGATCATTGTACATGTTATGTTAATCTCCAACTCCTAGGGAATTTTTCATTCAAAACTCCTTGGATAAGCTTCTAGGTTGTTCTTATGGATAAGTAACAAACCCCATCAATATGGATCTTCATATATCCATATAATAGAGATAATTTAATACCCCTTTCCAATGAAAATAATTTGGCTTCATTATTATTGGCCACACCATAGTTTGTTGTGAAGATCTTAAGAACTTGGTGTCTCCAATCCATTATAATTCCTCCAAGTCTTGCTAAGCCATGATTTCCTTTGGAAGCTCCACCAATATTTATCTTCACAAAGCCCTCAGAAGGAGGAAAATATATAGGAGGAGTAGATGTCAATGGAGGAGGGGGATTCCATGAAATAGGGTATAACATATTGAGAGATAGGTCAATCTCATTCAAAATATTATCTTCCCGAGGCTAAGTTTTCCAGTCATTAGGGTTCCAAGGTTCCTCCAGGATGGTTTCTTTGATATTTGGATTAACTATATACTATGTTTGATCCACTAATTTCTACCTGTCTCTGAAGATTCTCTTGTTCATTTCTTTCCAAATAGAACACATGGAAAATATGATAACTAGGACCCACACTATATTGAATACCAAGCTAGGAAATATAGTTTGTCTCCATTGTTCCATTGTTTCAATCATACTATTGTGAGATCGATCCAAGTATCCAAATGGATTTTGGACTCTCCATATTGTGTTATAGAATTGACAATTATTCAGAAGATGTTCCATGGCTTCTTCTTGTTTCCCACACATTATGAAATAGGATGGACCCTGAACTCCTCTTCTTTGCATCTGATCCCATGTCAATATTCTCCATCATCCCACCATCCACAAGAACTGTGCTACCTTGGTGTTATAGGTCATTTTGTCACATACGATCAAGTGAGCCTCCTAATGGGATCACTCAACATCCTATTCCCCTTTTCATCATCTTGCACAAATCCCTAAGCATGTAACTTTCATCCCTCAGAGTTTCAACCCTAAACTACCTTATCTGAGAAATTTTTAGGACCAACTCTCCCTTCAAGCCTATTGGGGTGCGATCACATAGAGGTTTCTCCACTGTGGCCAACGTTGGTCACCAACAGGTTTCTCTCATTTTGACCTGTGTTGGTTCTATAATTCCGGGAACATGATCGGGATTCCAAAAGCTTCACCTTCTATAAGTTTCTAAAAGTTGTTTCAACTACTTACCTTGCATTGACATTCAGATCCTATCCTACCCTACTTTGGAGTTTTCACCACTTATCCTTTTGATCCTATCCCTCCATCAAAGGCGGATCTAAAACCTTAGAATGGAAATTGGATAAGAAATCCAAACTTACCCCACTCTTCTATATATTTACCCTCTGATATTCAAGAGGTAATGGTTGGATTTGGAGAGTGATTCTTCCCTTACGTTGTTGCAGTAAGTAGTTATCGTCTCATGCATAGGGTGATTGGAGGTGCATATTTTGACAAGGAAAGGATAAGTTAACAACTTGGAGGATCTCTTTTACAAGATCAACTGCCACTTATGGCTGTAATATCCTTCCATTTATATTAATGCAAAGAATTATTTTTTTTCCTATATGTGATGTCATTATTTCACTTATTTCAATACCATGTTGATCTATTGAATATAGTATTTAGATGATATTGCATACATCTCGTAGTTTCTTGGCTTGTGTTATCTGAGTGTGAAGGTTCTAATTTTGGCAATCGAAGCTGGAATTGGAGCTTCCAAGCTAAAGAAGGAGTGAGGTGTGTGACAAATTCGAGGTAGGCATCACTATGTCATCTATTTACTTTAAGGAAAAGCATTGAGTTCTTTGTCTCTCTATTGTTCTATGTTGACCACCAAACCTAGGGGATATACCTTTGTACGTAATCGTAATCCCATATAACACTTGGTACATAAGCAGGATGTTCATATTTTCCTCCAGAGAGGTTCTCTATCCAAGATATGATTTTCAGATAATAGTGAATACGCCTCCTTTAAGGAAAAAATACCTCTCACATGATTATCTCCATCTCAATGTGTCGGGTTTGCTGTCTAGAGGTATTTTCCTTTTCTGAAGCTCTTGGTCTAGCACATCATATTACACCTCATTGAGGGGATTTGACCAGTCCTCACACTTCTTCTAGGTTTTCCAGTGTGGCTCCTCTATTCCTTGTTTCCATAATTCCACAACTATAGAGCATCGTTGCTCCATGGTACAAACCATTAATTCTCCCAAATCATTCATGGCATTAAGCTTGGGCATATGTTTCCATGTGTCCAACTAGAAGCATGACATACACCCATACCTTGCCTCCCATAAAGCATGAGTTTGGATTAGACTTATATTATTTTTGGCTAGATTACAAATTGATGAGTTGGAGGGTAGGTTCTCAACCCTTAATTTTTCAACCTAGGAGGAGAGGGTCCCATATTTTCTATCCCATATCCATTTCCATAGGTTTGTTTCCCCTTGGAGCCATCTCCGCCACAATTTTGCAGCTAATGATTTATTCGGCAGTTTTGGATCACCTAACCTCAGGCCTCCTGCTAGTTTAGGGATACAAAGATTATTCCAAACAACCAACACCCATTTCTTAGTATTTTGAGCCCATTTCCAAAGAAAAATCCTAAAGAGGGTAGTGATCGAGTTACATGTAGTTTTTGGCACTGCAAACACCAACAATTGGTACATGGGTATCACTTGTAAAATGGACTTAAACAAGACAAGTTTAATTGCCAAATTTAAAGATCTAAAGGCCCACTCTTCCAACTTGATAGAGAGTTTTTGAATGACTTCAAGCCAAGATAAAAATTATTATTTTAATTTATATAGTAAAATGAATATATATATATATATATATATATATATATATATATATATATATATATATATATATATATATATATATATATATATATATATATATATATATATTATTTTAATTTAACAATTTAACGTCAACATTTAGCGCTCCTAAAGCTGTGGGTAGCAATAATAAATAAATTATAGATATCTCTAATAAAATTTAGTGTAAAAATTACCTTGATTACATTTCAAGAATTAATAGTATAGAGGATTAAAGAGTGTATGTAAGTTAATTTATGTCAATAAAATAAGATTAAAGAGTGTATGTAAGTTAATTTATGCCAATAAAATAAGATTAAAGAGTGTATGTAAGTTAATTTATGTCAATATATATATAGGAATTCCTTTTAACAAAGACTTTACTAGAGTTAATTTGCCTCCTCTACAAAGTTAATTATTAGATCAAAGATGAATTGTCTTTTCAATCTTATTTAGTAATATGGTTCAATTATTTTCTCCATATCCATTATATTTAATAGTAAATCCAAGGTACTTGAACTCATCTTGTAACTTCAATTTTATTAATAGAAAAAAATCTTTTAAGTGATGTTCATCTACTTCACACAAAACAAATTTCAAATAATCTACTTCCATTCTTATAACCTTGTAATATAATTGTATAATTTTATATATTTTCCTACCTTCTACCTTTATACATTTGAACAAAGAAAGTAGTACACCATGCACAAGGAGTAAATGAGTAAGAGATTAATGACCACCCACACAAACTCCTTGTAGGGCTTTGCTTATCCTAGCCTACACAATGGACCTTTACAAACAATAAGAATAAATACTGGGATAGGGGTCAACATGGTCTCAAACCTTTCATTTTAGAAAAAGAAGATGTCACCTCATTTATCAAAATAAAAAAAGAAACAAATGTCTCACATCTCATAATTCAAATCATCACTAGAAGGAAAACCCCCATATGAGTCAACAACCACCTAAGAGATAACCAACATGTCCTAAGATAAGCTCTAGAGAAGTTTAGCTCACAACCATAGTAGACATATTTTCTATTCTAATAGTATGTAACTGCTCTTGAGTAGAACCAATTACGACATGAATCTATCTCCCTTTCAAAAAACCATATTTCTTTAGTGAGGTTACCTTGGAAAGTACCTTTTTTAACCTCCTAGTTAAAACTTTTGAAATGAAATTATATAAATAAAGTTGCACAAAGTAATATTCTTAAATCTTCATATGATTGGATTATCGCTTTAGTGGATGAGAATAATAAATGATGAATTAAAGAACCCCAAAACAATACCTATCAATCTCACCTCCTCTATAACCTTGAGAAGGTCATCCCCCAACAAATCATAAACCCCTAAACAAAACTCAATGGTCCATCCATCTAGACATGAAGTCATTTTTATAGTTTTAGTAGTGTTTTCACCTTTATGTTCCTTGTAAACGGAACTAAAATGTTGTATGCCTAATTCTAATGAGTCCTTATAATTTCAAGCTAAAATACTTTCACCATTCCTCATTTCCCATATGGTATTATAAATTTTCCTATAGATTGCATATTTTTGGAAAATTTTAGCATTGTATCCAGCCATATTTCCGTATTCTTCACCCTGCAGTCAACTCCATGATCATGCGCAAATTTGTTTTTTCTACCTTCAAGTTTGTCTAATCTTGTCAATTCCTCATCATTGAAGAACCCAAGGATATTGACCTTAAATATTCCTTTGAGCTCTACCTCAATGTCCTCAAGTATCATTCCCTGAGCTCTACCTCAATGTCCTCAAGTAGCATTCCCCTACTCTTGTACCTCTCGATTGTCCAAACAACCACCTTATCTTAATAAATTTTAATGTTTCATCGAATTACCAACTAAAAGGTTTTAGTGGGGTAACTTCAAAGCTTTTCCAATTGTCTTTGACTAGATTAAAAAATGACAGTGCTTCAAACCAAATTTGATTAATTCTGAAGGGAGGATGAATTTTCATCCATGTCCTTGAGCCAAAAAAAAGAAGAAGATAGAGATGTGACTTGATATGCCACCTTTCTTAACCTAAGATCTATACATGTTTTCCCTTTGAATTAGATTATACAAAAGAAAAAAATATATCTAAATAGAACATGTACCAAGTCAATTTAATATGTAAAATAAAAGTCTATTAAATTTAGCAACTTTTTCCCAAAATTCTTTTTTCTATTAATAGTAAATTTTTTACCACCCTTGATGACTAATCTACTATTTCCCACCACTTGTAAGAAAAATATTTTATCCCAATAAATGATAGAATTTTAATTGATATTTCACTACATAACTTGTATCTATCTAATTTAACCTCTATCTATCTAACTATTAAAATTCAAAATCAAAGTTTAAAACATATATTTAGATTTCTCCATTTAAATACACAAATAATGAAATTAAATAACATTTATTTCCTAAAAAAAAGTTACCTAAACAAAATCTATATGAGAAACATGTATGAGAAGCATACAATTGATTAACAAAACACTTAATATAAAATTTCTATGAAACATAATGTTGAGATCAAAATACTTAAGAAATGAAAGTATGGAGGGCATTCTTAAACAAATACTCTCTCTTATAAGGCTTTCCTAATGTCAAAAGAAATTCAATAATAAGGCAAATCACATAGGCCATACTTGATTGAGGCTTAAATCACTTTTGGTATGATGCATGGAAGTGAGGTCCATCACTCAAAGACATAAATGTTGCCCAAAATTTGTAAAAATGGGTAAACTAATTATGGAAAATATATATATTTTTAATGAAATAAAGTGTAAAAAAATATTTTATATATAAAGGGTAAATACAGAAAGATGATTTTTTTTTTTTTTTTAAATAAAAGTAAAAATTAAATGTGTGAAATATATTATCCAAAATATTCCTTATTTAGATTTTATAGCCTTAATTTAGACTTGAAAACCAGAAGAGAGTATACAAAAACTAATTGCAAAAATATCTTAACAATATATAAATAACATATATCACAAAAATATGAGAAAAAGTTGAAGAGAGATTCCCTTAGAAAAAGAACATATTAGAAAAGTGGGAGTAACTACACGAGGTTTTGCAGTGAATGGTGTCATCAAAGCATTCACATGGTTGACCAAGGAAACCAAAACATCGATGCCCTGGACATTGAAAACAATGAAGAAGCCATGGTGTATTGTTGTTGTCCCTGTGACAAATAGGTTACCCTGGAATCCCATGAAACAAAATCCAAGATGGTTTGCAGTGAGTGTTGACATGAATTTCAGGCCCATAAATTCTCAATATTAGGCAAACCTCTGTGCCTTAGGGTCTGTGAATGAGAATTTGTATATTCACTTGCATACCCATGTACATACATCAACTACATGCAAACCGTAGTAGCACTAGGGCTCTCACAAAAAACGTCAGCAACAACGAGAAACCATCTCTACAAGATATGCCCTACCCATTAAGCAAAAGTGGAAGTAGAAAGCAAGAGGACCGAGATTCTTTCTCTGGGCTTTCTATTGAAACAGAATTCCGTCATTGTCCAAACATCCAATTTGAAGTCTGATATGGAGGAAACAAATTCCAGACTTAGAAACCTTGAAGAAGAGATCGCATGCATGAGGAAAAGAATCAATGATAGCATCAGAGAAAATGAAAATAATAGTGACATTGTGACTGCAGAAGATGATTTCTTTGATAAATTAAGAGAGAACTTAGATTTAAAGAGATTACATTCGGTTACCAAAGGCTGTGGAGGTGGTCGCATAGCTCAGAGGCTCATCAAATCATTTCAAAAACTAAGCCTCGGCGGTTTCAGAAGATCTTCTAACCTCAAACACACTGAGAATCGAAACGCTTCAGGAAAATCAAAATGGGCTTCAGAGTGGCAGGCAGGGGATGAAAGCCAAAGTAATTCAACCTCTATATCAACCTATCAGACGCAGTAGACAGAATCAGTCAATACCACCCGTTTCTGTTAACTCAAGCCCTAGTGAGATCAATGTTGCTATGGGTAAATCCATGACTGGCAGAAGAAGTCATGAAAGAAGCCTCTGTATTTCTTAGAATTGCATGGTTATTTTTTTAAGGATACTGTCACAGGGCAATCTTATTTTGAAATAAAAAACAGTTCAAAATTTGTTCTGGAAAAATTGATATCTATATACAATATTTTTTAAATCAGATCTATCTTAAATCTAGATTTATTAAGTATCGAGAGAGGTTAGATGGATCTAAATTGGTAGTATTGCATTTTATAATAAAATTTTTCAAACCATCACCAATATCATAACAAATACTCCAAAACCATAAATTATTAAAACCTGTAACCCAAAAATAACCAACAATAAATTATTAATTAATTTTTATTTTTATTTTTATTAGATACTCTTACATTCTATAATAGATTTTCTCAAACCATAATTAATATCATAACAAATACTATAACCAAAATCATAAGTTATCAAAATCTGCAATTCAAAAATAGCAAACAGTATATTTAATTTAATTTTTATTTTTATTTGAGTCCAAAAATATTTATGTTTGTATTACAATACCGCTTCCAAACTAGATCAGACAACAACTCTAGTGCAACCAGATAAAAATGTTGCAACTCTTCCATACTGAATTGGCCAACAACTCTGGTGAAACCAAATAAAAATGTAGCAATCAGATAAAAATATTGTTAAAATTGTGATGCAAATGTAAATCATTGTACCCGTATTTTTTTTTTCCTTCAGATTTCAAAAGCAAGCAATCATAACATTTTCTTTGGCTGTGGATGAAAGCAAAACTTATCTGATAAATTTGGAATTTTAATACTCTACAAAGTTCCAAAAGATCACCATATATTACAACTCCAAAACAAAGTTCAAAACAGACATTTACAGCGACTGTGTAGTGCTCAGTATTCCCCTGTGAAGTTTCTGAATTTTGACTTTTACGGCGCATTTTGACTATGTCAACGTGATCGAGCATCAACAAATTTATGATTGCAAAACTGATAAAAGAGTCTGAATTTCATTAATGATTTTGAATGTTTATAACAACTGTGTAATATTTTCTGACAGATCAAGTTGATGACAAAAAACCAGATAAACCAATAAAAAGCCCATCCCGCAAGGCTCATAAATAACATCAGAATGTGCAGAGAATAGAGTTACAAATAAAATCTGCATCCAAATGACTGAATGAGGCAAAAAAATAACAAGCTTGAATATATCGAGACAGAGACAAAATGAATAATGAGATCAGCACTGCCTAACTGTCAAAACTTCATACATTCCTCATTTATTTAGAATTGGAGCACACAAGTTGTCCTTTATTTAGAATTCACCATTCTCGAACATATCATCATCAAAATCCCATTGTTCTGGCACAGGAAAATAAGTTCCACTGGTATCAGGGTGTCCAGTTGATTCTGGAAATTGGAACGATGTAAGGAAAGAATCCATGCCTGGTTCCTCAATTGAATTGGATTTTAAGGTCATCTGGCTTGTTTGGGGGCTGCATAACAGTCCTCTCAATCAATGGGCTAGCATTCTAAAGAATGGCTTCAGGAATATCCATTATTGTTTGCCCTGCCACATTTCCCATTATTGCTTGCTCTGCCACATTTCCCATAATAGTAGTGTTGATGCCCTCAGAAATACCATTTATATTAGCCCAATCGGCCACAACAGCAGGGCTGAGTGTAGATGACGTTTTGGGGGGTATTAGTTTCATCAACCACTTGAGGGGAACAACAACCATCAAAATAATTAGAATTTGAATTAGAATTCCAAGATTCAGTATGATTTTCAACAGACTGAAACTTAGACACAAATTCTGACAAGAAGTTCTCAGAATTGATGCCCTGCACCTGATCCTGAGATAGTACAGGTGGTGTTTCAACTGAGCTGATATGCATATCCCCTGGTATTGGTGACTCAGCAGATCTAATTTGTAAGGGTGAATCAGATTTAAAGATCTGAGGGGTCTCATTCAACAAACTTACACTAGCTTCACCTGAGCCTGCTGAACGTCCTGGAAGTGTTGAACGTTCTGGAAATTGTGTGCATTTACGTGTCTTCTCATTCTTACATGTCTTTTTGGGAGTTGCCTCATCAGGAAAATTGAGTCTGGCTTTCTTCCCTCTGACCCTCCTAGCTTCTACATCATATGCTCTCGCAGCTTCTAAGGGTGAATCATAGGAACCAATCCAAACAGTTTTTCCTTTGATGGGATGCCTGACTTCTGCAACCCATTTGCCCCTGCGTTGTTTTACACCTTTGTATGGGCACTTTCGCTGCTTCTTGCTGACTTCCTGCACCAAGACTTCCTGCAAAGAACAATAAATTAAGAAGCACATTTTAAACTATATGAATCTAAAACTTAATATAAATGTGTCAAAATTGTCGTACGGAGCTCTCCAACTTGTATGGAAGAGATGTTTCTTATGTTATATAAATATTTTATTTGCTCAAATAACATAAAAGTATAAATACAAATACATATAAAAGTAATAGTTATGTTTTAAATAAAAATAAAAATAACATTATGTTAAAACAAAAAATATTTTTAAATTAAAATAAAATAATAAGGTAATTTTTATTGGTGGTTTTTGAGCTCAAAATTTATGAGAATTCATGGTATCGACTCATGATATTTATGTGAAATGTAGATTATTTAAAAAAGAAAATTAAACGAGTCTAAATTCATCTTAATTCCGGATCCATCAAATACCTAAAAAAATCAAATCTCCACTTTAAAATAAATTATATAAACACTCAATAAATTATATAAACACTTTAAAATAAATTATATAAACACTCAATAGCACAATTGGTGTTTCAACTGAGCTGTATGCATATCCCTTGGTATTGCCTTGGTATTGGCGACTCAGCAGATCTACTTTGTAAGGGTGAACCAGATTTAAAGATCTAAGGGGTCTCATTCAACAAACTTACACTAGCTTCCACATTGGAATTTTGGCCTTCAGCATCACCTGAGCCTGGAAGTGTTGAACATTCTGGAAATTGTGTGCATTTACATGTCTTCTCAGTCTTACATGTCTTTTTGGGAGGTGCCTCATCAGGAAAATTGAGTCTAGCTTTCTTCCCTCTGACTCTCCTAGCTTCTACATCATATGCTCTCGCAGCTTCTAATGGTGAATCATAGGAACCAATCCAAACATTCTTGCCTTTGATGGGATGCCTAACCTCTGCAACCCATTTTCCCCTGCGTTGTTTTACACCTTTGTATGGGCACTTCCGCTGCTTCTTGCTGATTGTCTCAGCTGCTCTTTTGATTTGGGAATTTGCAGTAAGACTTCCTGCAAAGAATAATAAATTTAGAAGCACATTGTAAACTATATGAATCTAAAATTTAATATAAATGTCTCAAAATTGTTGTACGGAGCACTCCAACTTGTGCTTGCTTATGTTATATAAATATTTTACTAGTTCAAAAAACATAAAAATATAAATACAAATACAAATAAAAGTAATAATTATATTTTAAATAAAAATAAATAAATAACATTATGTTAAAATATCTCTACAGATTTATGTGGTGTGATTTTTAAGTTTGGGAATTCAGAATCTCCACAGATTTTGTCCCGATGATGGGTCTTGCTTTAGAC
Source organism: Pinus albicaulis (assembly GCA_034641835.2). Taxonomy (NCBI): domain Eukaryota; kingdom Viridiplantae; phylum Streptophyta; class Pinopsida; order Pinales; family Pinaceae; genus Pinus; species Pinus albicaulis. The sequence goes on from JAXQQM020081563.1 coordinate 77,905, forward strand.
CTGAAACGTACACCTAAAAATGGATACTGTGGAGATTCTGAATTCCCCAACTCAAAGCATATCTAGCAGATTGAGACGCTATAGCATGGTTACACAATGAATGATTGCTAAGGACAACAACAATCCAATGATCTTGAGCTAAAGGCACTAGCTCAAGTATGCATTTGAATTTTAATGGGCAGATTGTAGATCTAAAGTAGAAGATCTCAAGCCTTAGACTAGTGAATGGAAAAACTATCCATTTTTGTATACTATGTATACTTGTTGTATTAGTGATTTGAAGGGCCATGATCCTTGGTCAAAGAGTAGAGTAGGTGGATTACAGAGTGCACATGGAGTAGCTTAAGAGGGAGCTGTGACACTGCTAGAAATGGAGCAAGAGGTTCAACAGGGAAGGTGCTTTTGCATGGATGGGATAGTTTCATGTGGATGTCAGATTGATCATGAGATAGTGCCTTCGATGGGTTGTGGAGTTGAACATCCAATATGGGAGCCATGTGCACATGGGGTATTTGACCCAAGAGGATGAGAACTCATGTAGAGTTGAGTTACAGTGGTATAGAGTGGATTAGAGCTAATGTTTGACTGCAGTTCACTTTGGAAGGACACAAGATCAATAGCAAAAATTTCCAGGAGGGAAAGCAAAGTGGCCAATGAAAGTTTTGTAGGCTTAGGGGAAGTCTAGCTTCATAGGGAGACTACAAAGGAAAGTTAGCAACCTAGTGGAAGTTCAAAAGAGAGTGGAGTTTTCAACTCATGTAAGGACTTGCACTAACTATGTGAGAACACTCATGGTAGTGCAAGGAAAATTCATGTTGCATATAAGGACAGTCATGCAATATGCAAAATAAATCTTGACCAAGTATAAAATATGTCGTGACCCAGGAGAGGAAATCATGGCCATGAAAAGGAAAGTCATGACTCATGTGAGGAAAATCATGGGCATGGATGGAAATTCATGGCGCTGGAAATTTGAGGGGTAATGGAAGTACCTTCTTCACTAAGAGGGAGTGTTGGAAAAGTCATGACTCATGTGAGGAAAATCATGGTCATGGATGGACTCATGAGTATTTTCAAGGGGGTAATGGAATACCTTCCTCACTAAGAGGGAGTGTTGGAAATTGGGCAGCTCGGAAAATTACCCAATAGAGCACTTGGGACATAGTCACCATGATGAACACAATGAGGTCATAAGCTTCATGGATGACTTGTAGCATAATCAATGGAACATGCAGAGCAAATTGGCTTCAATTTGATGGGGCTAGAGGAAAATGTCAGAGCTATTGGAGCATCTAGAAGGGAGATTGAATCGCATCGAATATCATGTGCATGTAGGACTTCAACCTCTACATTTTATGGGCAATGAAATGGATATTCCAAATCCAGATCATCTTCCTAGTCTTTAATGTTAATTGGGTGAGGCCCCAAAAATAGTGGAATATGTAAAAAATGAATAATCCATGTGATTAAATCAACTATATAATATTAGTTTTTTTTGGATATGAATAATGTAAATTTCCAGAATACTAAATTTGATGTTTTGCAAATTCACATAGTTCTTATGTTGTATGCAAAATAATAGTATATTATGTAAAATTTGGAATCTAGCAAAACTAAGCAGTAAACTATCACTATTCACTCCTCCCTGTAAGCCACTAAGTAAATTATATAATACTATTTTTAGGATGTGAATTTTGTAAATTAGAAAAAAGTGGGTTGGACATTTTTCAAATGCACACAGTTCATGTAGCTGAGAAATAAAAATGGTTATCAATGTGAAATTTGGAATTTAAGATTTTTGTGAAGTGTGTGGTGCAAAGTTCGAATCCCCTTGAAAGCTTTATTGTTAAATTTGGACAACTAGGTCCAAACTCCATCTTGTGATGCTCATATGAAGATTCCAATATTTGTATTGGATTCCTCTTTCAGAGAGGTGTAAAATCGATATAAAATTGATTGTAATCTGATGAGAAGAACATTTATTTTGAATTTATTATTTATAATAAATTTAAGTGCAGGTCCGCCTTAAGGTTTTACACCCCCAACAAATGTGTCACACACCTCAATGATGAAGAGCTTTTCACTCATCTCATCACACATCTTCTCCTCTGATTATCTACAAGCATTTGAGAAGTTCCCACGTGAGAAGAAGGACGAAATCTACTGTAGCTAAAGGACGAAATTTACCGCAGCAAATTTTCCTCGTGCAGTTAGGGTTTATGGGCAAGTTTGACCAACGTTGACTTTGGTCAATGCATGGTCCGTTTGAGCTGAAATTTTATGTGGAGAATTCGGATTTTTGCAGTCGCACTCAATGAGCAGTAAAAATCGAGGTCAAAATATTGACGGGGTTGGAGCCGCGTTGACTTTCGTTGTCGCTCGCGCGTTGACTTTTCCGCCGACTTTGAGCCGACCGGATAATTGATTTGAGGACTGTCGAGATACATTTTGGGTTGACTGACCAAGAATACTTTGTCAGGTTGAAGCATACCGTTGATCGCCGTAACGCACCAACACATTCTCTCCTCGTTTCTTCGGTTTGTCTTCTGCGAGATCCACCGGGTATGTTCTATCATCATTTTACTTAACTATTTATGTGATTGCTGTTATAAAAGTAAAATTGCATCAAGCATAGAACATCTACAAAAATTTACATTTATGGACCTTGCCTAGGTGTGCACATGATACATTTAGTTGTAAATACAGGTTCACTTCCCAATTTCATTATATATATATAAACAAATTACTAGCACAATTCCCCTAAACATTATCTCAACCCTAATATCAATTTTGGGGGAAACTTATCTCAATGTGTCAAAGTAAATGGCCATGTGTTCACTCTCCCCACTTTCACTATATATATATATATATATATATAAACAAATTCACTAGCAGCAATTCCCGGGACATTATCTCAACCCTAATATCAATTTTAGGGGGAAACTTATCTCAACCCAAATTAGTAATTGGAGCCACCTCTCAGCGAACACATTAACTAGGTCTAATCTCAACCCAAATTAGTAAGAGCCACCTCTCCGGTGAACCCAAATTAGTAATTAGAACCACCTCTTTGGTGAGCCACCCAAATTAGTAATTAGAGGAGCCAGCTAGGTCCTATCTCAACCCAAATAACTTATCTCAACCCAAATTAGTAATTACACATTAACTAGGTAAAGCTTATTAGATTGCTTTACTTTTGCGTCACTATATAAACTATGTAATATTATTTTCTGGATATGAACTAAATTTACATAAAATTAAGTCAGGTATTTTTCCGCAAAAATTCACAAATTTCTTATTCATAAATATTATTATATTATGCAAAATTCGAAATTTATACTGACTCGATATGTGAGCTCATTAGTTCCCTCTCTAGGTGACCAAATAAACTATATAATAATTTTTTTGATATGAAAAGTGTAAATTTAATATGATACTATGTAGAAACTTGGAATCTATGTTGTATGGGTTACGGGTTCTTCCCAAACTAAAACATAAGAACCAGGTTCTTCTACCAAGAACTGAGTTTTTGGTTAAAAAAGTCTAGGTGCTTTTGACTTTTAGGGTACTTGGAATCCCGATAATGGGTATTTGGAACCCCAAAATTGAGTTCTATGAACCATTTTTGAAATAAAAATTTAAATATAAAAAAATTATAGAAATTCAAAATGTGAATACATAACCCCTAAAACCTAAAATAGTTTCTCTCTTGGACGACACATTCTATTTGAGACAAAGCAAATCCATTCACTTTGACTATTGAGACAACAAGCATGCCCTAGTGTGTTTGGGGCATTCGTGGTGTGTATGCCCGTAACTAGAGGTTCCCACAGGAGGTGCAATCCATGATTGAAGATTCACAGGTTAGCTCTTGAAGATTCACAAGCAGCAACATTAATTAATTCTAATTTCTGAGTGTTCAAACTTCACTTTTTGCATAACAAAATTAGTAAATTAAAATTTAATTCTAAATAGCAAATGGACCCAGGATGTTAAAGATGGGAAAGCTTCCTTATGACGAGTATTAGAATCTTGAACCAACCACAATAAAATGCAGTCCATCGCTATACATCGCATTCCAAATTCTTGTTTTTCTATTTCGTAATCTCCACATTCTCTCACGGCCAAATCGACATCACTTGCTTTTCTAATCACTCTTTTAACTGTGTTTTTTTTAACATTTTTTACTAAGAATATAACTTTTGGCTTTTTCTTTCCCTACCAGAGTTTTGATCGAAATTAGTTTGAGACCAAATTTACAAGTATATGTAAACTCCAATTTTCCTAACAACATAGCTTGAAATCTAACAAAACTAAATAACATATAAAAACTAATTACTGACTTCTACCTAGAGGTGACTAAGTAAACTATGTCAAATGTAGAGTGTAAATTTATAAAACAATAAGTTAAATGTTTTATATCAATCCAAACAGTCTATATTTTGAAATAATATTACACTGTGAAATTTAAAATGTAACAAAAACAAAGTAATATATGAAATTTAGAATCTACCAAAACAAAGTTATATGTAAAAGCTACTCCTTATTAGCTTTTACTTCTAACTAACTATAGTTTATATAATATTATTTTCCGAATGGTTTCTAGTATATGAAATTTATCTACAACTAATAAAAACTCAGAGATTACCTTTAATTGAAGGGCATTCCTGCCTAGCCACCGATGGATCCTCGGCATTGTCTGGTCCAAGAAGTTCTCGTTCATGAAGATCAAGAATGTCATTAGCATTAAGCCACCGATGGATCCTCGGCATTGTCTGGTCCAAGAAGTTCTCGTTCATGAAGATCAAGAATGTCATTAGCATTATACTGAGAATTGAAAGGGTTTTCTTCTGCATTGGCGAGACCAGAGGCTCCCTCCTGCACCACCCCGTCAACTTCATGCAAAGTAACCCAATTCTCCATAGGCACTGGCTCACTCTCTCCAATGGGGACAATGCTAGAAGCTACTGTATCTCCACACATGATGTCTCAAACCCAACTGAAAATTTCGTATGAAGCCTTCTCTTGCAGAGCCTCTCCCACAATAACCAAGCTTTGCCGGTGCAACAACGACTGGTTAGAAGTTTTATAGACGTAGAGATCTAGTCAATCCCCGGGATAGTCGGAATTTTTGAGGCCAGAATCAAATGGGCAACGAATAGAAATGGAGCATTCACGAGCAAATCGAAAAGTGGCCCCGGGCTCCGATCCCCATGTTTCGGGAGCTGCGGAACCATTTATTGCATAATGTTGGCCAACCATGCAAGGGGTTAAGTTACTTAATATTTATATATATTTGAAGGTCATTTCAATGAGTTATTGATTTATGATTGTTTTTAAATAATATTTTTTCGCGTTTTTTGGATTTCAAAAATCTTTAATTATAGGAAAATTTTCAGATAGATAAATTGCACTATAACAAGTAATTTGTTTGGTAAATTTACTCATCAAATTCCATCTCTGATTTTGATAAGACCTAGTTTGGATTTCAAAAATCTTTATACATTAGTTAGTACTTATTTTGAGAGGAAAATTTTCAGATAGATAAATTGCACCATAACAAGTAATTTGTTCCGTAAATTTACTTATCAAATTCCATCCATGAATTCGATAAAACCCAATTCTATGTTTTGATAAGACCTAATTCCAAAATCAATTATGTCATAACAAGTAAGTTGTTCGATAAATTTACTCATCAAATTCCATCCCTTCTATGTTTTGATAAGACCTAATTCCAAAATCAATTATACCATAACAAGTCAGTGGTTCGATAAATTTACTCATCAAATTCCATCCTTGATTTCGATAAGACCCAATTCTGGGTTTTGATAAGACCTAATTCCAAAATCAATTACACCATAACAAGTAATTTGTTCAGTAAATTTACTCATCAAATTCCATCGTTGATTTCGATAAGACCCAATTCTGAGTTTTGATAAGACCTAATTCCAAAATCAACATGGTGTTCATGAAATAAAATATAATTAATTTTGGTTGGACAAAACTCATTAATTAATCTTGACCATCTGAGTTTAATAAATAATAAATTCCTGTTTAACTGAAACATTGGACACTTCAACATATCACACATTGTTCAAAATATTTACGATAAAATATTTTTATATATATATAATCTAGTTAAATTTAACCTATAAAATAATTTTCCCGCTTTTTAAAATATTTATTATTTTTAATTATTTAAAAAATGATACATCAAAATTACAATGCATTGAGTGGCTATTAAACATATTGGTTATATATAATTTTAGGGTTAAATCTAGTTTATAAATTGATTTTTGTTTTTGGTTTGTTATTTAAGAAACAATTTACCAAAGTTATGGTGGATTTAATTAGTAAAATTACCCTAAAATGTTATTAAAAATATTAATTTTATATATAATATTAAGATTAAATTTACATTATGAATTCATTTTCAGGGTTTTTAAAGATATTTATTAATTTTTAGATATTTAAGTTCTTGTTTGTTGAAGGGTGTTATTTTAGTTTTTGGTTTTGATTTTATATTATTTTTGGCGTGTGTTTTTAAGGATGGGGTAGTTAAATTTTTTGGTTTTTTTTATATTTTATTTTTATTGTTGACCGTTTTTAACTTTTGGAACTTTTTAGGGTTGGGAGAATTTTATTTTATATTTTTATATTTTTAATCTTATTTAACTTTTTTTGGGTTTTGACCGTTTCTTCTCTCTTCATGGTATAAATATGTAAGTCTGATCAGTCAATCTTCATCATCCTGATGATGAAATTTCTTATGTGATTTCCCGGAAAAAATTTAATTAAAATGTTATGGATCACAGAAGCTTGCACTCTCAATATTTAAAAAGTGTTTTTTTAAGTGTTTTTAAAGATATTTATTAACTTTTAATTATTTAAAAAACTATTTAAAGGTTTTAAAGATATTTATTAATTTTTAGCTTAAAAAATGATTTACCAAAATTATAGTAGATTTAGTGTTGCTTTAACATGTTATTAAATACATTAGTTTATATTATTAGAAATATTAAGTTATATATAAAAGTGTAAAATTAAAAATTAAGTTTATAATGTTGTTTTTTAACTATTAATTTGTATTATTTAAAAAATATTTTTCAATTATAAAATATTTCAAAATTTTAAATAAGTGTGAGTATTTAAAATTTTCCATTTTCTTTACGTATTTACTTTGACATATTACCTATCTTTTACTTATTTACTTGACATATTGTTTTTGTGATCAGTGAATTAAAAACATTAATGTACAAAAACTATCATATCATTAGGTTGTTTTTCTAAAGCATATCATTGGAACATTTTATTATGTACATTAACTATTAAATTAAATCATGGATGAAATTGTTAATTAAAGAATTGATTAATTTATGTTTCAATTATTTATAATAATAGATTTACGATTCACGTCGATATTGGTGGCCACCCGCCTATTCCACTTGGGGCCCTACCATCGTTTCTTTCATTTTTTCAGTTTCCTTAATTATAGCACACTTTGTTATTTTTAGCATTTTTTCGGGCATCAAACCTCCGGCAAATATGACGCCCTAAATGACGTTTTTTGGGCATCAAACCTTAGGCAAATATGAGTCTGTTCCTGACTCAATATTCGGGGTCAGCAGTTGTAGTCCTCGAATAGATATTTCTAACGATGTATCATGTGCGTCAAACAGAGATAGTATGCTAAAGTTACGACCCCGAGAAATTGATGTACCAATTTACCCCGACGGGGCCCATATTCTGGAGTTTCATCTCGTAGGGTTAGGTTTTTGGATGTTTAGGGTTTTCCATTGTTTCTCAATAATATATAGGCCTTCGGGCCTCATTGTAACATAGAGTTCAGAGACTTGTAGCCACCACATATCTTCTCATAGATAAGCTACCAATGCCCTAGCTAGTTTATTTCCATTATGTCTATAAACAAATTTCAGTTCTTTCATATTAATGAAATGAAGTGTTATTTCTGTTGCATTTTTATATTTATGGTTATGTGTGTATTCTGTTGCATTCCTACATAAATTTGGATGAGTGGTATCAGAGCGGTCTAATATTTCTTGATCCTTCTTTGCATGTCCCCAACGAGGTCGGGGTATAAGGAGTTAGGGCTCGATCTGGTTGAACCTTCGCAAGATCAGCCTCGCAAACCCCGACCACCACCCATGGGGGATGAAAAAAAAGATGAGGGGGACAAGATATCCTATCAAAATATTGCTCGAGGAGGCCCTCGAAAAAAAAAAGAACTCGATGATGGATAAATTTTCCCCTGGATCCTTCAACAACTACCCACTAGCGGCAAATTGCATCCAACAACCACTCTAGAGGCACAACTCATTTGAGGGTACAAGTAAACTTTGACATTCCATATTTGAGGGCGAAATAGATGCAGATGTCGTATATAGATGGTTGAATCTATTAGAAGGATATTTCTCAGTTCATGACTTTTCCGACCGTGAGAAGATTATTTTTTCACTCCTCAAAGCTACCCCCCATGACAAGGATTGGTGGGAAACCTACTGTGAGAAAAAGGACGAGGGGGAACCCTCTCTGTTCTTAGTCGTACCCACTTGGAATTCTTTCTGAGATGCCATCAAGGAACAATATTATCCCATGGGTAGCTATGATGACAAGTACATACAATGGACTACGTTGCGGCAAAAAAGGGATCAAGATGTGCATGAGCTGACGAATTTGTTCCATACCCTGCGCACAAAGTTGGGTATCAAAGATTCGGAGAACCATTTGGTATTGAAGTACCGCAATTGTCTGCACAGATACATTCAAGAGGAAATGGAGTTCCTCGACATCTCGTCGCTTGGTAAGCCATATTGGTATGCTTCTAAGATTGAGCGAAAATTCAAATAGAAGAAGTGAGACTTTGGATCTGCGAATAAAAAGCAAGGGAAAGTGCCCCCAAATCGCAGAACAAAGGACAAAGCCAAGGCATGGTGACCCAAGATAACCTAGCAAAGCAGCAAGCAAAGAAAAACCCCACGAAGCTAAAGAAGGACATGGGAAAGTGGTGTGAGTTCCATAAGAGCTGCACTCATAAAACAAGTGAGTTTCGGGCCAAGCAGACACTAGTAGCGGAGATGAGGGCTTCTGAATTGGATGCATGCTCCTACTCTGAATCAAAACTTGAAAATGGGAATGACAAAGGGGAGAAGATTATTGATGCAGAGCCCAATGCCACCGTTGCCACTGCAAATATACAGAAGGAGGAACTGGAAGATCGAGAGGAGGAGGAGCGTCTCTTCCAGTCTCAGATGTGGGTAAAGTGTTCACCACTACATTTCATTGTCGATAGTGGGAGCCAAAAGAACCTCATTTCAATAGAAGTCGTAAAGCGTTTGGACTTGCCGACCACAACACACCCACAACTATACACCATCGAGTGGCTTCACTAAGGACAAGATCTCCACGTCAGCCAGCAGTGCTACCTTCCATACAACATCAAGCCATTCACAGATGAGGTATTATGTGACATTGCTCCTCTTGATGTTTGTGATGTATTATTAGGAAAACCATACTTGTGGAAGCGACATGCTAAGTATGAGTCCTGGCCTCGCGTTGTTATTGTTACTTTGGGAAATAAGTTGTACAAGATACCAGAGGTACCACTGCCTGCGACTATCTCTTTGGTTACTGCAAAACAATGCAGTAAGCTCATTTCCAAAATTGGGAAAAAAAATTTCCTGATGATCTACCCTGAGGGCAAGAAGAAGATTGTGGCCACGACCTCGAGACAGAGCTCCTCCCCATGACAAAAACAAATGGACAAGGTTGTGGAGGAGTACGGGGACATATTCACCTCACCCACAGGGGTTCCTCTGCATTGTCAGGTCAAGCACGCCATTGATCTGACCCCAGGTGTGTCGCTACCCAATGGACCGATCTATCGACACTTTGTTATGGAGAACGATGAAATCAAGAGGCAGATTCAAGAGCTGCTACAGAAAGGTCACATCTAGCCGAGTTCATTGCCCTGTGGGAGCTTGATTGTGTTGGTGCAGAAGAAGGATGGGACTTGGAGACTCTATATTGACTATCAGGTGTTGAACAAGATCACTGTCTGGAATAGGTACCCGATCCCACAGATTGATGACCTTCTGGATCAACTCAAAGGGATGAAATATTTCAGCAAGATCGACTTTAAGTCTAGGTATCACTAGGTACCAATCAAACCCTTTAATGTGTGGAATACTACCTTCGAAGCCAAGGAGGGCCTTTTCGAATGGCTAGTCATGCCTTTCAGGTTGACGAATTCTCCCGCAACCTTCACGAGGCTGATGGACGACATCTTGCGGCCATTCACCAAATCATTTGTAGTAGTGTACTTGGATGACATCGTAATCTTCAGCCAGACTTGGGAAGAACACCTCCACCACATCCGACAAGTCCTCCAAACACTACGCAACACAAGTTTTATGCCAATTTGGAGAAGTGCACTTTTGGCATGACCCAGGTTCAGTATCTGGGATATATTATTGATGAACGGGGGATGCATGTGGATCCAACCAATATCCAAGTAATTTGGGATTGGCCAGCCCCAACCACTCTAACAGAGCTTCACATCTTTCTGGGTCTTGCTAATTTCTACTGCAGGTTCGTGTTGGGATTCTCTCATATCACTTGGCCCTTGAATCAAGTCACCAAGGGAGGAGCGAGAGAAAAATTATTTTGGTTAGAATATAAACAGAAGGTGTTCGTAGAATTGAAAAATCGTCTCTGCTCTGCCTTAGTGCTCACATTACCATATTTGCAACAACCATTTGAGATCAAGACAGATGCCTCTGACTATGCTATTGGGGCAGTTCTTACTCAACAGGGACATCCAGTGGCATATCATAGTGAGACAATGTTCGACACAGTCTGCAAGTATCCCACTTATGACAAAGAAATGTATTCCATTATGCAGGTGTGCCGCCAATGGAAGCATTACATTTTGGGGAAGGAAATGATTATCCACACATACCATCGACCCTTGTAGTTCATACAGACACAAGGGAAGTTGCAGAACGATCGCCATCAGAAGTGGTCCACATATCTGCAACAATTTCATTTGAACATCAAGTATAAGAAGGGTAGCACCAATAATGTTGCAGACTGCCTCAACTGACCACCGATCGTGGCGCTAACCACCATTCTCAACTCTTGTGGGCACCAGAATTCTGATTGGTCACTTCTCTACAAGAGTGATCCAGAATTCTCTAACACATACAAGACACTCTTGGAGGGTACGCAAGTTCCAAATTTTCACCTCCAGGATGCACTACTATGTCACCTGGGACACCTTTGTGTTCCTTCAAGCGAGCGTACCAAGATTATTTTGGAAGCACACTACAATCGAGTTGCTGGGAATTTTGGGGTCAAGAAAATAGTGGCAGTACTACAAAATTATTTCTATTGGTCGAACCTTCGACAAGATGTTGGGAAGTACATCAGATCCTGCACTGCTTGCTCCATCTTCAAACCGACCATCAAGAAGCAAGGCCTCTATACTCAGATTCCTAACCCTATTCGACCTTGGGAATCCATCTCCATGGATTACATGTCGGGCCTTCCTTCTCCTATGCATGGAAACAACTGTGTTTTCATGGTCGTCGACAGATTCTTGAAGATGGCCATTATGCCAGCCTGCAAGAAGAATATCACAGCAGAAACCAATGCTAAACTCTTCTTTGAATAAGTGTGGGTGCACTTTGGGATCCCACAGTCTATCATCTCAGATCGGGACAGCAGGTTCCTCAGCACATTTTGGTCCAGCCTCTAGTTAGTGCTGGACACCAAGCTCACCAAGTCCACGGATTTCCATCCCCAAACTGATGGCCAGACAGAGGTCGTCAACGGGATGATTGTACACATTCTGTGCATTTACAATTCAAAGCATCCACGCACATGGGATGAGAGTCTTCCCTATGTACAACGTAGTTATAACTAGGCTCTCCATAGCTCAATCGGCCACAGCCCCTTTCAAGTGGGCCTGGGGTTCCAGCCACTATGTCCCATTGACATAGCCATGCCATTTGTGGCTACTCAGGCCAATTCGACTCATGTCCAGTCTGAAGCTGATAAAGAAAACAACTTCATTGAGCACATTCATCACATCTGCCAATAGGTTCATGACATATTGGACAGAGCCAATGCTAACTACAAGCAACGACATGATCAACATTGGGTGCCACACCACTTCCAAGTGGCTAACAAAGTGTAGCTACATTTGCAGAAGGAGCGCCTCATTGGACCCCACCGCAAGCTTCACCCACTCCAATATGGGTCGTACACCATCACCAAGGTTGTAGGGAACAATGCCTTCGAGCTCAGTATCCCGCCATTCCTTGGTCTACACCCAGTATTCAATGTGGTCCGCTTTCGGCCCTATTTCCCACCTCTACTAGACACCTCTGACATTGCAGAACAACTCACACCAATAGAGTTAAGCCCAGACTACATGGAATAGGCCACCACAGATTGTATCATGGACATGCAAATCAAGAACACTCGCCAGCAGAAGATCCAATTGTATCGAGTTGTCAAAGCTGCCCAACTCCTGCACCAAGGCAAATGGTTCACCAGGGACCAAGTTCAGCAGAAGTTTCCTCATCTCATGGAGGAACTCAACACAATGGGGACCATTGCTTCCTGAGGGGGGAGGAATGATCCAGGTCGATATTGGTGGCCACCCGCCTATTCCACTTGGGGCCCCACCACTGCTTCTTTCAATTTTTCATTTTCCTCAATTATAGCACAATTTACTATTTTTAGCAGTTTTTTGGGTCTTGAACTTTCGGAGTCGTTTTGAGGCCCTAAACGACACTTTTTGGGCATCAAACCTCCGGAAAAATGAGTCTGTTCCAAATTCAAAATTCACGATCATAATTTGTAGTCCTCGGATAGATATTCTAACGATGTATCATGTGCGTCAAATGGAGATAGTATGCCAAAGTTACGACCCCGGGAAATTTATGTACCAATTTACCCTCACAGGGCCCATATTCTAGCGTTTCATCTCATAGGGTTAGTTTTTTGGATGTTTAGGGTTTTCCATTGTTTTTCAATAATATATAGGCCTTCGAGCCTCATTGTAACACAAAGTTCAGAGGCTTGTAGCCACCACATCTCTTCTTAGATATAAGCTACCAGTGCCCTAGCTAGTTTATTTCCATTCTATCTATAAACAAATTTCAATTCTTTGATATTAATGAAATGAAGTGTTATTTCCGCTGAATTTTTATATTAATGGTTATATGTGTATTCTGTTGCGTTCCTGCATAAATCCGGATCAATTTAATTGTTTGATTTAGTTTATGTTATTTTAGTTATTACACAATTATTGACAATTTTAGGAGCCCTGATTGAGTTTATTTTGAGTTGTAATTAATTAACTTAATTTGTTTGAGTTAAAATCAGTTTAAATAGTTCTAACTAATGGAGGAACTAGTGAGAGGTCAAGTGAATTATTTTAGATTTAATTCACATTCAGTTATCAATAAGATAATTGATAATTCACTCATAAATAACTCATGCCTGTTAGTTCTGAGAAAGACCCAGTTGAGATTAGAGTTTAAGGGTAGTGTACTATCAGTTGCATAATTATCCGAATTGTATAGGTGATGCATGAAGTCAGAGGAAGGCCCCTAATGGATTGTGTAGTATGGATTGAGAATTTTCCTAATCATTAGGGCCTAATTACCCAAGGAAACTGTGAAAGGAAATATGGACTTGGGTAAGCCAAAAATTGGTTAAGTATTGAACCAGGCTTGTCTAGGAATCATTGAGACAAATAGAGATAGTGCGAAGGTTTCTCAACTTGGAGAAAATAAATGTAATATTGTCATATTCTTCAGCTTATGAAATATACATATAGCGGGGTTTTTAGCTGAGGCTTTCCCTAGATAAATATTTGTGTTGTGTGATTAAAATTATTTCTCTTTCTTGTTCATGTGAATATGCGATAATAATTGGTTTCCACAATTTGTAGAGTGGATTCAAGCACTTTGTTTTAGAATATTACAAGATTAGTTGAATCTACGTGGATTTTATACTTGGTGTCAGAGAAAGAATCACTATAGAGGAGAATAATACGAGTTTGTTTTGAGTAGGTGAATCAAATTTGCAGATCTACTCTTCAGGACCAACAACATGATCAAAATGTATTTTTCTAGATTGAGACTCGAATATTCCCTTAAGGGTAGTTAAAATTACATATCTTGGAAGGAAAATATGGAAGCAGTGTTGGAATACAATGGGCTGAAGGAGTTCATAGACAGTGATATTACTAGGCCTACGACAACAAAAGCTCAATATCTGGCAACATGGAAGAAGAATGTAACAAAGGTGATGGGCCTCTAAATTAGACATAAAATAAGGCCCATATAACCTTTATTAGGCCCATATACCTTCCTTATGCACATGAAAATATATATTAAATATCTCCTTCTGCACTTTTTTTTTTCCCAGGAAAAAAATCGCAATTTTCCATTATAAATAAGAAAAATTACATGTTATATTTCCGCATATGCTCTGTGCATTATCAAAGTTTGCAATTGTGTTCAAAATAAAATAAATCTATCATAAGCTAGTCAATCTATCAGCTATCACTATCTATTGTCCATATACAGTATACATATAATCATATAGTAAAAACCGCCTAAAAAAAGAGCAAAATAGGACCAAAAATGTGCATTCAACTAGATTGCCTCAGGAGCCTCCAAGTCTTCTATGAATGGTCGATGATAGTACTGATAGGTATGAGCCCCTGTATGTTCAGCAATGTGCCATGTGCCCCATGCTAACGGCGTAGCTTCCTTGGATAATCGATCAACCACCTGATTCCTCTGCCTGAAAATGTGAGAGACAGTAATGAGATCAAAATACTCTTTAAGTATATAAACCTCCTCCAACAATGTTCTAAGTAAGTGAGTATGACAACGAGCTTTTAGATTGAACCAGTCAATAATGATTTTGGAGTCCCCAAAGATTTGAATCCTGTTGCACTCATGTTCCCTAGCAATTTGGGGAAGAAGTTTAAGGCTGATTAGCTCAGCATAATTGTTAGTGCCAGGGCCCAGACCCATTTTGAGGTGGAAATGGTGATTGGAGTTAATATGAAGAACAATGCCCCCTTCGCATCCCTGATTATTTGCAGCTCCATCAAAATAAGCCCAAGGAATGCTATGGTCAATCTGCTCCGGGATAATATTATTGTTGTTGGGTATAGGGACATCATGAGGGATCAAATGGTAAATGGAAATAATACACCTACAAACTTGTGCCCAATACACAACCATTTGTTTGAAAATGATCTGGTTTCGACTCATCCATATGCCCCAATTAATAATCAGTGGAAGATTCTGGAGCTTATAAGGACAGGCACCCTTCCACCAGAGCTCCCAAGCCTCTTTGATGCAGGAGCATTCAGGCTAGTCAGCAATGTGATAACATGGTCACATGTTGTGACTAACAAGGGGTTGGAAGAAAATAATTTAATTAATTTTATTTGTTTAAATATGTGAGAGTGTTTATTTATTGTTAAAAATGAGGATATGGTGTAGGTGGCTGAATGATCCTCCTTGTATGGAGATCAGGCCAAATAGTTGGATTTATTTGGCTAGAATAGAATATGAGAGATTTTAAAAGTTTTATTTAGTGTTAGTTTAGAAAAAAAAATGGGATTGAAGAGATTTTTTAGGAGAGGTTGAGAGATTTCTGGCTCAGAATCAGAATTGATTCATGAAACCATGTATTTGCATCAATTATGTTTTCCTATATAATTAGAGAGAGTGTGGATTGGATGGCAAGCCTACGGGCTTTTGTAGATGACCATTGATTTGAATATCTGGTCGTGTAAAGGATTTTTGTATTTGATTTCATTTGGGTTTATTTATGAAGAATTTGATTTGCATTGTAATTCTGGTCGAATTGGTAGGAAGATGTTAAATTTTACGAGTTAGGGTTTGTATTTCTGTTTGACAGTTGTATTGGGCCTAATTTCGGTTTAAAGTTTACTTCAAATAGAATTCCGAAGCTGGATATCTTTATTCGCATTCCACTGGAATGGATTTCAGCTTGTTTTGTTGAGGTGGATTTGCGTATTTCAAGACTTTCCCTCGATGTATGAAAACAGTGCATAAATTATATATTTTGAAGTGAAATGTGACAAATCGGTGGCAGAGGCTGGTAAAGCTGCTGTATTTCGCAATTTACCGGGGTTCGAAGCATATCGCGTGGTTTTCGAATTGATATTTATGTGTCTTGTGTTTTAAGAGGAAGCTTTATTGTTGTTTAATTCGATATTATCCAGATCATCTCGGAATCTAAATGTTTGCAGATTTTGTAGAGAACGCACCGTTTGAAGCGAAGTGCCAACATAATGGTTGCCAAAAATTTAATTGGCAATTCCAAAGCTATCAATCATTAACTTGTGAGGTTAATGTTTAATTTAAGAATAAGATCAATTCATGCATCGATGAGTGGGATAAGGCAAAATTGAAGATTGAAGATTGACGTTTCTGGGTCATAAACGCATTCCTGGAACCTGTGTTGATGGCGCATTAAGAATCGATTGAGAATCGATGAGTCGATGCCGTGGAACATCCAACAGAGGATGCAGAGAATAGACGAACATTCAAGTTTCTATTTATTGCTTATAAAATATTTGTCTGTGAAATTAATGCTGTATTCAAGAGATTTGTAGAGGATGAAGAGTTGATTGACCTGTGGTTTTCTTTTTTTGAACATGATCTTCTCACAGTACATTATTAACTGGATATTTTAGCAAGGTTGTCGTATGTTTGATGCAGCGAAAGACAGACTCTCTTATGCACTATATTCAGGCACAACAAGAGATATTTTGTGAGTTGGTTGACTTAATTGACAAGTCGAATTCATGGAGGCGCAATCATCTTAATAAAGATCTGGACAAATCGTGTGCAAAAGGGCAGAATTAACATTGGAAACCTGTTAGTAAGAATTATATTGATGGATGAAATGCGTTGAAACGCTGGTTTAACATGAATTGAAGGCAGCTACAGTATGGAACAGAAATGGGAAAAATCGAAGTATGGCAGCGATAAATGCTGAATGTGGATTGGGCGCTGTGTCCGGTATGTATAGTCATCGGTTTTCTGAGATAATTGTTTGAAGTTGCTGTGATAATTGAGACAGGTTTGGTTCGAGTGTAATTTGTCTTATGAAATTGCCAGATGGGAATCTTGATTGACATTTGACTTTCCAATCAGCTTGCAGAGAGAGCGTAGATATATGTGAATGTAATGATATGGTAAGAGCGCTGTAATAAATGGACGTAGAACTGGTAAATCCGTTGTAAATTCCAGATAACATTCGATTTTAAACAAAGCCTGAATCGATATGACAGAAGGTGAATTGTGAAAACAATTGAGAAGTTGCTGAGGGCGATCTTCAACTACCCAGAAATTAATATGAAATTTAAAGATGGATTCGGTCAAGGTATGAACTGAGTTTAATTTGAATTAAAATTGAATTCTGGGTGTTTTGAATATGAAGCAGAATACTGGTATTATGGTCAAGTCCGAATCTCACTTGTCCATGGGTGCATTTGTTTGATTAAAATTTGATTGTGAATGAAATTTGAAAAGGCGCATGGCTTTGGATTGAATGATGATATGAGAGCATGTAAACTGGGGTTAGAATTGACAGATAAAATTTGCCAGATGTGTATAAACACATGTGAATGGTGATTATTTGAATGAATGAGGCATTGGTATGTTTTAATGAAGGATTTGAATATTGATTGATTCAGAATTTAATATGAGATGCATTCTTATATCCACTTGAAAGAAGATCCTGGGTATTTGCAGGCCTTGTGTGCATCACTCTTGAACGGAATTCCCATCCCAGGAGTTAGTGCACCCCATCGCTTCGCAAGTATGCTTCCAAATCAACCTGCAAGCCGCACAATCAAGGAAGAGATGATTAACATCTTCTGCACGCGAGAGACAAAGACTGCACTAGGAAGGACCCTGATAAGATCTCCGAGATAAATTGTCCTCCGTCGGAATGCAATTAGTTAATATGTACCACATTAGAAGTCGCGAATTGGGAGGTGCCTAAAGCTTCCACAGTGAAGACCACCACCATAAAGGGGCCTTTGGATCCATAGAACAATAGAGTGCCTTGTAACATTCTTTTGGAGTATAAAGACCACAAGGAGCGAATGTCCAAATAATCTCATCATCCTTGAGGGTCAATCGGATGTTGGAGATCTTGAGAGAGCAGATATATCTATTCCACTCTGCCCTCCATGGCTCAGGGATATTCAATGTGTGCATAGAAATCCAGGCTTGAGATTCCCAAGTAGTATGGAGTGGGTCTGCAATTTGAGATAAAAAGAGGATACCAGATGAGGCCAAGTGTTGAGTAATACCATCCTGCAGTCTGTAATTTGTGCCACACCTTGACCAGGCATCCAAACCAATCCGAATCTTCTCCCCAGATTCAACACGCCAGGCCAACCCCTGTTTAATGAGAAATATATATCTTGAAATAGCCTTCCATATGATAGAAGCATTTTGATGATATAATGGACGCCCCCTAATCCAATCCATGGTGGAGAGTGGAGAAATATATTTGGAATAGGTCACCCTCTTCCACAGGCTGTTTCTGACCAGAAGATGCCAACCCAGCTTCGCCGCGAGAGCCATTGCGAAATTGTTTAAATCCTTAAGTCCCCAGCCGCCTCCTACTTTTGGTTTAGTGATCTTATTCCAAGCTATCCAAGCGAAGGGACGACCTTCTCTGCATCCTCTCCATAAGAACCTTCGACATATCATTTGAATTCTGGAAGTCACCCCTTTGGGTATCCATGCCAGATTCATCCAATAGACAGGTATAACTTCCAGGACTGATTTAATAAGAACTAATCTGCCAGCTCTAGAAAGCCAACACTGTTGCCAGATGTTAATTCTGCGTTCAACCTTAGCCACCAGCCAGTTCTAGTCTTTTATACGGTAGTCATTTGGAAGGAGATGGAAACCGAGGTACTGCAATCCATCCTCCAGTATTCTACATTCAAAATGATATAACACTAGGGCCTGTTTGCATTTGGTAGCAGAACAAAGAACCATAATGATAGTGGATTTGTGTTGATTGGGGCTCATACCCGTCACCAAGTTGAATAATTTGAGAATCCTGTGAAATTGGGAGTTATCCTGACATGAGACATTCAAGAAAATAATAATGTCATGGACAAATAATAAATGGATAATTTGTATAAGATCATTTAAAATGATCCCATGAATGGAGCCATCCTCCCTGGCCTTGGTTAATAAGGATGATAATCCTTCCATGACCAGGAGGAACAACAATGGTGAAAGTGGACATCCTTGTCTAAGTCCTCTCCTTGCATGAAAGAAGTTCGAAGCAGCCTAGTTGATCAGTATTCTAACAGAGGCATTGGTTATGCACCCCATGATCCATTTAGTGAAAGAGTGATGGAATCCAATATGAAGCAAAATGAGGTACAAATAATCCCAGTTGACGCAGTCAAAATATTTGGCCAAATCAATCTTGAGGATGGTGGATTTTAAGTTCCGGAGCTTGATGGAGTGGAGGGCCTCTTGAGCTGAACCTATGGCATCATGGATTTGTCTATGATGTAGGAATGAAAATAGTTCTTGACCAACATGGGCGAAGAGAATAGGTTTGATACGATTGGTAATAACTTTGGAAATAATATTGTAAATGTAGTTACAGAGAGAGATGGGTCGGTAGTCATTAAAAGTGATGGGATTCTCTGCCTTGGGTATAAGGGAAATGAAGGTGGCATTAAAAACATCGTAGATCTAGCCCAAGGTGTAGCTTTGCTCTATAACTAGCTGGAGATCCCTGCCTAAAAATTCAAAGAAAGAGAGATAAAATTCAATAGGTCACCCATCATGTTTGGGACTTTTGTCTTTCTTGAACCATTTTAAGACCCCTACAATTTCCCCCAAAGTGACCGGCGCATCAAGATCCTTCCTCTGGTCGTCCTCCACGTATCTGTGCAGAGATTTGGCTATCTCCATGATTTCTAATATATTGGAATTCCCAGGTGCCCGGTAAAGTCTGGAGAAATGATCAATGCCCATTTCTGCCAATTGAGCATGGGAGTGCACCACCCTTCCAGCATTGTCTAAAAGGTCCCATATGGTATTTAAGGTCCCGCGCCCCTTAGCACATTGCTGAAAAAATTTAGTGTTCTCGTCCCCCGCCTTTAACCATATAGCCCTGCTTTTGAGACGCCAAGTCTCCTCCTAAACCTGAGAATTTTAGCTCGTTCTAATTCTAATGCAACCAATCTATCTTTTTCTTCCAAATGGCTGAAACCCTTTAGGTCGGGACAACAGTTAACTCACCGATCTCTTTTTCAATGGTCTCAAGTGATTTCTTCTCTCTAATTTTCTTAATTCTAGCCCAGTTAATAGTTGAAGCTTTGAGTCTGGCCAGATTATCATAGAAAACCCTTGCCGGCTCCTGATCAGGGAGTAGAGCACAATGAACCCAATGTTTAGTAACCAAAGACCGGAATTATGGATCCTCCAACCAGACAAGATTGAATTTGAATAGTGATTTGGGATTTTGATGACCCTTCCAAAATTTAAAATATATGGGAGAATGATTCGAGTTTCCCCTAGTGCCCACCCATTGCCTAACCAAATCAAAATGATCTGCTAATGCAGATTTGATGAGGAAACGATCAAGTCTCCTGGCCAGTGCTACATTACCCGTCCTCCTGTTTCTCCAAGTCAGGATCTTCCTGGCCATAGCCAGGTCCAATAGCTTAGCGTCCTCAATGAGATTGTGAAAGTAGTCAGATAGGGTATCCAGAATGGCATTCGGACCCCATGAATCAGATAGCCCAATAGAGAAATTGAGGTCACCTCCCATAATAATGTTCTCCCTATGCATGATGGAGCTTTGCATCCAATTCTGCCAAAAAATCTCACGGTGGAGACAAGGACCATATATGTTAATGAGAGAAAGAAAATATTCAAAGTTCGAAGTGGATATATCAGTGCTAATAATGCCTTCCCTTCCCCACCATCCATGAAACTGAATATTTTTGTTGTTGAGCCCAATAGCACATCCACCAGATCTTCCTTTGGCATCAATCGTTTGGAAGGTCCAACCCGGAAAAATGACCTCCAAGGTTTGAGAGACAGTGGCACCAGGCCCTAGTGTTTCTAGTAGAAATAATACATCAATCTTCACACGCTCCAGTAGAGCTCTAAGGGCTGGCTAAACCCCTACAATTATAAGAGAGGCAGATCATTAATCACTGCAGACCCGGGTGTTATTTTCTCTAAGAACTCGCTCAATAGAAAATTGAGTCCCCGCGGCAACTTCCATACCATCTTTCCTGATCACATTATTCATATAAGAGGGTCTCCCTCTTGCAGATCTCAAACAATAGCTCAAGGATACCTTTCCCAGACCCGAGGACAACAATGCAAGGTTATGAGAGGACGATCTGAGGTTGTAAGGGTGCCCCCCAGAGTAATCCTCAGATAAATGAGCTGAAAGGGGAGATGATACATCAGTTGAGGAGATAGGGCAAGGGCTTGAGATAGAAAGGGGGGCCTATACAACCGAGCATTTTATAGATTGAATAAGACCAAGAGTAGCTAAAGTTCCGAGCGGTGCATCAGAAACATCAATACCAGCAGAAATAGAAAAATATGAAACAAGCGAATTAGGGAGGGAGGTAGGATTACCCGGAGGCATACTCATGAGTGAGGAGGTGGAAGAACTGACAAAATGAGACCGCGAGCCAGTTGTATGGTCCTCCCAGTGATCTGCATCTGAAGTATTATTTGCCGATTTATCCGGGCTGCGACGACCCTTTGATGCACCCCTGTCTTTTGCTTGAGTAGCCATATGAACAAGAAACTTGGGAGGAGCCACCTCGACATCCATAAGGGAACATTCTTTGTACAAGATCCCCACAGCATGACACCTCCGACATCTGAAGGGCACTCCTTCATAATCCAGCAAATGCTCCCACACTTCATTTTTGAAATGAATCTTATAGGCTTCTTGAAGTCCACCCCTAGTGTCTAAGAAAACCAGAATCCTGGGCATCGAAATGTTCCCTGTATCTAGAAATGATTTGTCATGATCTAAGTAGGTACCCAGATCATCCCCAATGGCTTTGAAGAGAGCATCAGTCCATAAATGAAGAGGGAAACTAGGTAGTCGAACCCAGATAGGACCCACACCTGCCTTCTCCTTTTCAGGGTAAAAAAGGGGCGTCCACCGTTTCAACAAGGCGAGGTTCATTTCAATGTGCCAATATCTAGATAGAACCCACTCCACCATCTCGGCCTGAGGAAAAATAAGTGAGAACCATCCTCTATTCATGGTGAGCACACCAGGGAGAAATGGAAAAAAGTTTCCCAAAATATCAGCGGTCCATAACTTAAGCCTCGCATTGGTATAGCTTCGCCCTCGAACTCTACCAACCAGGACAATATGAGATTTAAGTGTGACCTCTTCCATACTTACTTCGTGCTTAACAAAAAATTCCTTCTTATTCCGGTTCCTCGTACACCTCTACTTCCTCTTCCCACATTGAGAAGGTCTAGTCGAAGAGTCTCGGACCTGATCCCCTGCTTTGTCAGAGTCCAATGCCCTCGTGACCTTAGTAGGAAGGGACACTGCCAGAATGCCCTTGAAACAACCCGAGGTGACTGTTGAGACAATAATATTTGGGATGGTCTGATGAGATGGAGGCAGATTCCCGTCTTGCTGAGTGCTCCTATAGAAACTTTGAGATTCTCCTTGAATGAGGGAACATCCTCCAATCGCTTCCAAATAAGCAGGTGTGAAATAAGGGTCCGGTCTGACCTTCGCTTGTTGCTCCCAGGCGCTTAAGATAGATGGTGAAGGGATAGAGAAAATTGGAGAGGAAGCATTTTGAAGGAGAGTTTCCGAGGCTAGGTTTTGTTGAAATCCCAAAGACGGAGGGGGAGTAACTGCCGTCCCACCAAAACCATCCTCCACATCAACAAGGTTAGAGTCCACCATGTCCTCCAGTGTGATGCCACCAGAGCTAGGGCTCTGTGGGTGTGAATGAGCATGTTCAATAGGTATCTCCGAGCAGACTACTTTAAACTCTGCCATGCTGCCTAACCGCCAGTGAAAACCGGAGTGTGAGAGTACTCCACACAAAACTCCCAAAACTGTAAATCCTCTCGCTCAGTTCCGAGACCGTTTTGGGCAGAAACGTCAATGCAATAAGTGCCCCTGCCACCGTTCAAAAAGCATAAAAAACGCCTGAGGGACCGTTATGTTTGAATAGTGATATTGGACCCCACATATGTCAGACAATTGATGAATAAACCTGCCACTGAGAGTCGTAGTCTATTCGAAACCAATGCAGAAAAAAATAAAATAAAACAAAACCCCAATACCCGGCGGAGTTGTCAATACCGAGCCAAAAATGCCTGCTAACCACAAAAAACTGAGGGATTCACGAAGCATGTATCCTGTGAAACGACCCATGCCCACCTCGATGAACCGAGAGTTGTGATAGCATCGAGAAAGAGTGTGCAAGTTCCATGGCTAGGGTTCCTCCGCCACTCCTTCGCTCTTCCATCTTGTTTTCCTATTCTCTCCTTCTGCACTTAATAATGTTTTCTTATGATTTAATATTTTATTAGGAAGGTTTAAAGGTAATTTCATATTTGTGCCTAATATTGGTCATTTTTGTAGACTATTGTTAGAATATTGGGTAGATTATGCAGATTTGGAGAAGGAGATAATTTAGGGACTTGCTCCCTGCCACTTGAAGATCAAGAGTGAAGAATAAATGAGCACAATATCAGGAAATTAGGGAGAAATCCTGGAGAGATTCAAGGGGTTTCCCACCCTTCTTAACTCTCAAAGGTAGCCAAAGGATCCTCATGAGATCCCCTCCAACAATTCTAATTCCGGAGGCAACTAAGCAACTCAAGCCCGTGCACTCAAGCCATACTTCACTTGGAGTCATTTGGCCTCATTACCTATTTTTTAGGGAGCTGTTGGTAGCTGCCATTGAGGATAAATAAAGCTGATCAAGAGCTAATGAGGGTTGATCGTGGTGGATTCTAGTCCATTCGATGCAGTCCATTCCATTCCATCCCATGCCATTCATTTTCCATTCTATTATCCTTTTTCTATTTAAGACCTTTGGGATGTAATAAGATTGTATTTTTAAGGCAATGAGTATTCAGATGAATTTTTATTGATCTAGTTCCAGAGATCTGGGCTCATGGGTTAGGGCCCAACCCATGTGCCTCAGCTTCTCTTCTATTGCCATTCTTTCCTTTCTGTTATTTATCTAGTTTTATTTCTGATATTTTCATTTCTATTATAGTTTGCTGCTGTAGATTTAATATGCTTATCTGCGTTGTATAATAGCTGATAAAATCTATAAAAATATGAGGCAACCTTCCCCTCTCATCCTTGTCAATAGAGTTCGAGCAGGGTAAACCTTCCCACAGGCCAAAAAATTACTTTTTGTTTGATTTTAGGGTAGAGTTGCAGTACTAGTTTCAGCCTTTCTTTCCATTGGTTATATCACACATTTCATATGTATTTCATGCATAAATTAGCAGGGTTGATCAAATGACGTATTGGTAAAGCCCCAGATAAGCTTGAGCAGTGCCTCCCCACCTCATTTTCCATCTCTGTGTTATGCTTCCAAACACCTCTGTTACGCTCCATTTCCCTGCTTCTTTTCTCTTCCTATCAGCTGCCGCACCTTTTTTATTCATATAAACCATTAAAGTTTTACATGTGCTCTTTCACCTTGGACTTTCCCGATTATCACATCTCGGCCATCGCAGAACGCCTTCCCTTTCCTTTGCCATTCTTCAACATTTCAACAATTTTCCCTTTTCATCTCACCTTTACTTTTTAACGAAAATATTCAAAAAAAACATTGGAACTCGATCCCTTTTCTTCTAACAGACTTACCACAATTCCCTATTGCAATCGCAATTCACATGTTCTATTGGTTTCCGTTAATCCTTTCTTATTCCAAGCCTCGATTGTGAAATTATTACCGTACTCTACTACCGTACTTCGCCTTCTCGCAAATCACACTTCACAGTTTTTATCCTATCGCAAATCGCATCTCGCAGTTTTTATCCCCATCGCAAATCACAAATCACACTTTTATTTGGTTCTCCTTAATGCTTATCGCTCCTGACGCCGATTGCGAGATCATCATCACACTCTGCCACCGGTCCCATCGCCACATCACCCATCACATTTCACAGTTCGAAAGCTTTTCCCCTTTTCCTTTAAGACTTACCGCTCCTGTCTATCGATTGCGATATTGCGATATCGCATATTTTAGATCGCACCCTTTGCCCTTTTCACAAATCACAGTTTTCTCCCGCTCCCGAACTGTACTCTTGCTTCTCCGCCATCGCACTTTTCAAATTATTCCGCTCCAAAGCATTTTTTGAGCTATAATAACGTTTTAGTAAGGTTTAAACCCCCTCCTTCCACTTCTAAGCCTTGTTTCATGTGTTAAGCCCTCCATTAGCCTCTTTAGCCCTTTTTCCTCCAAGCTGCAAATCAAAACTTTTCAATTAGAATTAAGTCATGGATAGAAGCATGGTAGATAGAGCATAAATTAAATTAGTTTCCTTCTCGTAATTTCCTTTCTGCCATTTATTTTCAGTAAGTTAAATTAGTTTCCTTTCCTGTCATTTATTTTCAACAATTTAGTTTAGTTTCCTTTCTATCATTTCCTTTCGGCAATTTATTTTAGTTTCATTGAAGTGTGACAGACTTGAATGAGAACCCCTAGAAGTAGCACCCTTTCGTAAAGCAGAAGAGGATGACATGAAAATAATGCATCTGTTGTGTATATAGCACTGTCACCTCCTAGGTTGTATGAACCTCGGGTTGATAAAGTAAAGTAGGGCAGCCCCTGGGAGTTGCAGCACTCTTGGTGCAATACCAGGGCTCACCACTTTTTGGCACCGTTGCTGGGGAGGTGTCTAGTAGATGCTTTGATTCTGTTTTAGCATTCGTTCTGCTTTCCTTTTTCATGTTGTTTCCGAAATATTGAAAAATACAAAAAAATCTGATTTTCATGCCTCATAGGAGTAGGGAGACTCAGAATTAAAAAAAAAAACTTCTCCAATACCAACCCCCCACTTGACCATGTGGTGCAGTAAGAACCACATCACCATAAACTTTTGAATGTAGAAGAGATGGATGGATATGATGACAATGAAGAAGATCTTATTGGGTTTCCCATTCAAGATATGGACATCAGTGTACATATGAAGAACATCCCTCCATCTTTCCTTCCCAACTTCCATGGTATGAGGACAGAGGATCCGGAAACATTTCTCTTTGAATTTGAGATACTTTGTAGATCTTATGGCTACTTATCACACACTCAAAAATTAAAATTGTTTACTGCAACATTGAAGGATAAATCTCTTAAATGGTTCATGAGTCTAGGTACTAATTCAATAAGATCATGGAATGATATGCAAAATATATTTCTAGAAAAAAATAAAGATCATGAAATTGGAGAAGAAATTTTTAGAACGAATCAATAAGATGATGAGAGCCTTGATTATAGAGAGGTTCATGTATAATGTTAAGAGGGAAAAATTGCATCATCTAGGGTTTGACACACTAAAAACCCTCTCACTTAGAACAATTAGGGATGAGTGGATTGATCTCCTTTATATCATGAGTAAAGGAGACATATACCAATTGTCATTTGAAGAAATTTGTGAAACATGCAAGCGCATATCAAGAGGAAGGGAAAGAGTAAGTAAGTCATCATCAACATTGGTAATGCAAGATGAACTTGGAAATTTTCTTGATAACTTTAAAACATAAATCCTTAGCAATCTAAGTGAATAAGTAGAAATGTTAAGAATGAAAAATAAGCAAAAACAAGATGCTGATATTTTTTTTATTCATGTAGAATCATATGCTACTAAATGTTGTTCATCATTCCCCAGGTTTAAAGAACTCTACCAAGAAGACAATGGAGCAAGGCAATCACCAAAGAAGCTATGTTATGTAGCTCTGAGGAGACCCCGGTAGCCTAGTCAACTTGATATGATGCAAGGACCTACTTCAAAATGTCAAGCTTATTCACATCTATCTCAAACTAATTGGGACACATTCCCTCCTTGGAAACCTTGGCCATCTCAACCTCAAACCTAATCTTGGCAACATGGTTGGCAAGGACCTTATTGGGAAAATCCACAACATCCTCAATATTTCCCTCAATATCCACCATACCCAACTCCATGCTATCACTACCATCCACCTCCACCACAACCACAACCTCAATCACATCCATCTCATATATCCACCCCCACTCAACTACCCGTACCACGATTTCCAAACCCACACCATGAAGTATCTCAACCCACTTACAATGCTGAGGTACAACACTACCAAACATATCCTCTTGATTTAGATGGTATTCATATTAGTTCAAGAAAAGTATTGCATAGAAGAGATTTTCTTAATGTCATTGAAGGAAAACATCAATAAGAAGAAGATCCAAATGAGGAGATCAAAAGATCAAGGGATGCACTTGATGAAGAGATGACATCAGAGTCAGATGTTGAGAAAGTTTCCTCATGTTTACTAGCATTACCTCCATGTGTTCAAGAGAACAATCAACAAAAAGAGGAAGATTTGAATGTCATAATAGAAGAGGAAATCCAAGGTGATGCAACTCATCAAGTGGACCAGGGGCATGACAACTATATTGACATATGGTTCCAAACATTCATTAAGTTCCAACAACACATTCTTCTCCAATAGTACTTGATACAATCCCAGTCAAAGAAATTCATCTCTCATATTTAGGTACATGTCAAAGCATGTATTTGAAGTGTGCACATGATTTTATCTGTCATCTTGATGTGTACATGGTTCCATTGGAAGTATTCATATACTTGAAAAATGTTTTTTTTTTCAAGTATAGTAGGAAATTGAAAAAAAGAAAAAAAGAATAAAATATCAGGTGAAAAACTCTTTTGAGGAAGTTGAGATTGGTCCAGTGATTGAAAACCTCAAAGAGGCTATCATTGGGTTGAAAAAAAGAAGAAGAGAAAAATAAAAGATCCTAGGTGAAAATTTCCTTTGAGGCACCTAGGCAGACCTACTAGTGGAAAACCTCATTGAGGCAGCTAGTAGGCCTTAAAAAAAAAAATAAAAAAAAATATGCATTTCTCCATGTATATCTCTCTCTAATGAATGCAGGTGCTTTCCAACCTTTGCAAGAATAAAAAACAACAAGTTGGCACAAAAAGAAAAAGCCGGTCAACACCCTAGTTAAAGGTACTCAAACTTGGACTTCCTCCTCCTGTGCTTAGAATTTCCAAAAGGACCCCAAGTAGATTATCACATGCAGCTTCAGAGCAGCTTCAGAACCATTGAAGACAACTTCAACATCCATATCAGCAGCTTCAATATCACCTGCAAAAACAAATCAATGGTAAGGCCCAGGTATGCAATCATCTAACCCTTTCTTCAAATCTATTTTAGCTTAATAAAACATTAAAAAGTGTGAGAAGGAAAGTTTTTTTATATAGCCAAAATCAGTCGCAGAGCAACCTCAGCCTTATCTAGCGACTAGCCTCACTTTTTCCACCAAGAAGAGGAACAAGACAAAAGTAAAAATGACTTGAGAAAGTGGGTAGTAAGCAGTCCATTGTAATGGGAGACAAGGAGTGCCAAGGGGTAACCAAGGGTGAACTCAGTTCACAGAAAAAAAAGAACTGTGAGTTTATTCAGCATGCAATTAAAAAAAAAATTTCAAATAAAAGGTGGATCAACCACCTCTTGGCATGCAAAACATATTTTCCTAAGGCATTTGAGGACCTCCATGAAGCACCTATGAGAAGAAATGCAAGAAGAATAGCAAGAAGATTAGTAGCAAGGGTAGCACATGGGCCAATAAACAAAAAATGAAATAAGCCAACATGTAGGAAGAACCATAAGGCAGGGAGGATGAATAGGTTTCTCAGAGGATGAGCAAAAGTTTCGAAAGGGGGGTGATGATGGGCCTCTAAATTAGACATAAAATAAGGCCCATCTAACCTTTCTTAGGCCCATCTACCTTCCTTATGCACGTGAAAAGATATATTAAATCTCTCCTTCTGCACTTAATAATGTTTTCTTATGCTTTAATATTTTCTTAGGAAGGTTTAAAGGTAATTTCATATTTGTGCCTAATATTGGTTATTTTTGTAGAATATTGTGAGAATATTGGGCAGATTATGCAAATTTGGAGAAGGAGATAATTTAGGGACTTGCTCCTTGCCACTAGAAGATCAAGAGTGAAGAATAAATGAGCACAATATCATGAAATTAGGGAGAAATATTGGAGAGATTCAAGGGGGTTGTCGACCTCCTTAACTCTCAAAGGCAGCCAAATGATCCTCATGAGATCCCCTCCAACAATTCGAATTCTAGAGGTAACCAAGCAACTCAAGACCAAGTGCAATCAAGCCATACTTCACTTGGAGTCAAGTGGACTCATTGCCTATTTTTTAGGGAGCCGTTGGTAGCTACCCTTAAGGATAAATAAAGCTGATCAATAGCTAATGAGGGTCTATCCCGATGGATTCTAGTCCATTCGATGCAGTCCATTCCATTCCATCCCATGCCATTCATTTTCCATTCTACTAGGATTTTGGTGTCTAAGACCTTTGGGATGTAATAATATTATATTTTTAATGCAATGGGTATTCAGATGAATTTTTATCGATCTAGTTCTAGAGAGCTGGGCTCGTGGGTTAGGGCCCAACCCATGTGCCTTAGCTTCTCTGCTGTTATCATTCTTTCCTTTCTGTTATTTAGCTAGTTTTATTTCTGATATTTTCATTGCTATTATAGTTTGCTACTGTAGATTTAATCTGCTTATCTGCGTTGTAGAATAGCTGATAAATCTATAAAACTGTGAGGCAACCTTACCCTCTCATCTCTGTCAATAGAGTTCGAGCAGGGTAGACCTTCTCACAGGCCAAAAAATAACTTTCTATTTGAGTTTAGGGTAGAGTTGCAGTACTAGTTTCAGCCTTTCTTTCCATTGTTTTTATCACGCATTTCACATGTATTTCATGCATAAATTAGCAGGGTTGATCGCGGGACGTATTGGTAAAGCCCTAGAGCAGCTTGAGCGGCGCCTCCCCGCCTCATTTTCCATCTCTGTGTTAGGCTTCCAAATACCTCTGTTACGCTCCATTTCCCTCTTTATTTTATCTTCCTATCAGCTGCCGCACCCTTTTTATTCATAGAAACCATTAAAGTTTTGCATGTGCTATTTTACCTTCGACTTTCCCAATTATCACATCTCGGCTAATGCAGAACCCCTTCCCTTTCCTTTGTCGTTCTTCAACATTTTAGCGATTTTCACTTTTCACCTCACCATTACCTTTTTTAACGAAAATACTCAAAAAAAACATTGGAACTCGATCCCTTTACTTATAACATACTTGTCACAATTCCCTATCGCAATCGCAATTCGCATCTTCTATTGGTTTCCATTAATCCTTTTTGCTTCCAAGCCCCGATTGCGATATTCTTACCGTACTCTGCTACTGTACTTCACCTTCTGCAAATCGCACTTCGCAGTTTTTATCCTACCGCGAATCGCATCCCACAATTTATATCCCAATCAAAAATAAAAAAACACACTTTTATTTGGTTCTCGTTCATGCTTATCACTCCCGATGCCGATTGCGATATCGTCATCGCACTCCACCACCAGTCCCACTGCCATGTCACCCGTCACATTTCACAGTTTGCAACCTTTTCCCCCCTTCCTTTAAGACTAACCACTCCTATCTGCCGATTGCGATATTGCGATATCGAATATCGTAGATCGCACCCTTTGCCCTTTTCACAAATCACATTTCGCTCCCGCTCCCGAACTGTACTCCCACTTCTCTGCCATCACACTTTTCAAATTATTCCGCTCCAAAGAATTTTTTGCGCTATAATAAAGTTTTAGTAAGGTTTAAACCTCCTCCTTCCACTTCTAAGCCTTATTTCATGTGTTAAGCCCTCCATTAGCCTATTTAGCCCTTTTTCCTCCAAGATACAAATCAACACTTTTTTAATTAGAATTAAGTCATGGATAGCTTAGCTGTATGGATATAAGCATTAAGCAAACCAAGAGGCTAAAACAGTGAAAGAATCCAACCCAGAAGGTTCATCAAGCAAGGGGAAACAATCAAAGCGAACTAATCATAACCAAGACAAGGGAAACCGGACGATCCCCGGCGGAGTCGCCAATTTGTTGAGGAGGTAAATCCCCTCTGCGGACAGAGGCGATCCCTACTAGCCCAGCAGGGGTCTAGCAACAAACAAACAATGCTATGACGCAAGCTCCTAGTTACGAATGAAAGACTTGGGATAAGAGCCTACCTGGATTCCAACGCTAGATCTGAAGGAGAGATGTCCCCGTCCTTCAGCCCTGGCAGATCACAATCCTTCCGCGATCTCCGCGGATGAACACCTGCACACAGAAGAAACGAACAGATACAAGCATAGGAACCAGCATATGTAACTAAACATCGGTCAGAAAAGATATTACTCGCATTAACATGATGGAAAAAGGAGTGGAACCATAATCATAGTCATCTATTAAAATGATAAACGAAGAGAAGTTACAACCAAGTTCTGACGTCGCAGCTTCCTTCGAACGGGTCTCCGGTCGTCCACGTCTCGCAAAGCTCGCCAAGGAAAGGGAAACCTCTCCAGAGTCTCGTAACAATGGTCTTCTCGCTTGAATGGGCCTTAAGGGAAAGAAGGGATTCTTTACAGCACAAAGGCACTTGGGAATAGGGAGATGCAAAGCTTCAGCACTTCAAGACTAGCTTGCCATGGATCTGAGCAAGCTTTTATAGATGGGGAAGGAGGGAGTTGGGATCCCTATTATTATGGGATTGGCCCTATCAACAAGGAAGGTTCCACAGAAGGTGGCAAAACCACTTCCCTTCCATAGAACTCCCGCAGCCAAACCTCCCAACTCAAGATAGGCAATGGTTGTGAGTTTGTTTGAACTCAACTTCCGCCATCCATATTTAAAAAAACAGTCCCTAAAATGGGTGGCACGATTGCTGCTCTATGACAGAGCGCCAAGTGGCGCGACCTCTTTACAGGATTTCCCTGATTGGCGCGAGCACTGAACTGTCTACCCGCGCCAATGCAAAAAGAGCTGTTTTTCATGGATTTTGCAAGGATATGTCTCAAGGGGAAATGAAGTTCATACTCAGAGGGATGCATTGATGATGTTTTCAAGGCATGACAGTGTTCACAGGTCACATAATGGGTCCTCCATTGTGCGGGATGGGGAATGGTAGGGACGGTGGACAACACCATCGTGGTAACACCAACATTGTTAAGATACAGTATCCCCACTTCAGCCATACATATCGCCTACAACTTGCAACTGAAGTGAAAACAAAAGAAGCAACATATATAACAAACACCTACCTTCAATAGTATTGATCATTAGATCAACAAAAACTCTACCCAAAAGCGACAAGTTCCCTCCTAGATACACAGTTACAGAGAATTGAATATGAGCAAACATGAGAACCTTTGAAACAATCTGTAATAGCATTTCAATTTTGTACCAAAACTTAGTTTGGCATACCAGTCTGTTGTACTTCCTGGAGAACGTTGATGTCAAAACCACCTGAGAATCTGCCTCCATTACCTGACAATGCCAATACAGAGACAGAGACATGAAAGTCATCTCGATTTTTTAACAACAGCATTTATAAGACCATTGAACATTTAGTACAATCTCCATCCCTTGTGCAAACTGCATTCATGTCACTATCACTATTATAATCAAACAATCCCTCAAAATTAGATTGCAACCGACAACGTCAAGACATACATACCAGTGACAACAATGGCCTTCACATCATTTCTCCTCATTGCTTCGTCATATTTTTCTTTCAGGCCTGCAAGGACTGTACATAAAACCAATTGAATGGTTACTACAAAATCACAGATATTAAGTTAAATGATAACACATATACTAATCCATTACTTACACCAAGATATCAACACACAAATACATATGTCATTAAGCCCTCTTTTTCAATGAACATAAAATTATGACGTATCCAACTACTTAGTACTTACTGGACAGTAATATGATGAATTTGGTGAGGTTGACCTATGATTTGGAATTGTGATGTGCAAGGTTCACCAATAGAGTATATTCTTGAAATTTATTACAACAATATTATGATGATTCTGATAACGCTGATCTACAATATAGAATCTACATTACGAGATTCACTAATGGACAGAGCTCTTTCTTGAATTAATTATCACAGTTAATGGTTCAACCAATTCAATTTGTAATATGTATTTATTCTAGATATCGCTCTAACTTTTAAGCTATTCATTCCATTCCAACGGTAAGTATTTCTCGTAATCAACTATGCTTTTATTGCAAGACTTGAATATCCTTTCTTCCCATAAGCTTATCATCATATTTCATTACTCATTTTCACAATTGTACCACTGATTTGTACCACTGGTTTTAGAGGTTTCTGAAAACTATTAAGTTTCTCCCATTTGAAAATGCTGGAGGAAACTGGAAAATGTTGGAGGAAACTGAACACCCACTTGAAAATGCTGGAGGAAACTGAACAAACCACTGGTTCCAGAGGTCCTTGAAAAGTATTAAGTTTCTCCCACTTGAAAATGTTGGAGGAAACTGAACAAGTTAAGTGAGGACAACTATAAGTAGAATAATTTCTTCTTCTCGAAGAAACGAAACTTCGTTTTGAGGTGATAAACATATACAATTGATAAATATAGTAGGTAATTTCTTCTTCTCCAAGAGACAAATATAGTAGGTAATTTCTTCTCCAAAAAACTAAAACAATTGACAAATATAGTAGGTAATTTCTTTTAAAAAAAACTTGGTTTTGAGGTGATAAACATATACAATTGACAAATATAATAGGTAATCAGCTTATAATGCCATGATCTGCAATTCAGCTTATAATGCCATGATCAGCTTATAATGCTGAGATCAGCTCCACATAGAATGATATCTCAAATGGTTCAGTGCTCACAACAGCCTAAATGAATGATCTGACACTCATCTCATCAAAAGAAACAACCAATTTTTTCCAATGACCGTATTTTTTTAAAATCTCACATTTTGGAAGTTCAAAATTAGATACAACCCAAGGCGAATTATCTGATGAACCCGCAAGCACGCCGCGAAAAAAGGAGTCAAAACACGGTGAGCTTAAGAGATCCGGGGATTGAAATAACCTATCACCGGCGCCTCTGCAAAATTTTAAATGCTATCAAAATTAAAGAGGTAGGGAAATGTGTGTCGCATCTACACACAGTTTGAAAATAGAATTGTGTACTTTTCAAAAAAAAATATGCAACCTACTTTCACAATGAAAATGGAGCAGCCAGCCACACCTAGACCAGAGTCTCGAATATTAGGTCATTTTGTTGTCACGGGATGACTGATCCCTTGCCTTTTAGATGGGCATAGAACGCACACCGCACTGGATACAACACTCACTACAACAGGGAGCCCTTGAACCCACTTATTTATTCTGCTTTGGGCCGACGGATACAGACACTGAACCACGTTTTTGTCTGTGAGGGAAACCACAGCAAATACCACGACCGCTACAACCGCTCCCAGAAAATCCTTCAATTCAAGCTTATAATCTGTTTGGTCTGAAGGCTTAGCTTTATTCTTGCCACAGCAAACTGTCATCATCCCACTTGTGGTGGCGATCCCGTAGTGGACTTTGCCATTACTGTCTTTGAAGGAGTCGAAGAACGAGAGAAGGAAGCATACAATTCCAAGAATACCCAGACAAACTCCCACCAAAATCTTATTGCCCTTTCCACAATCGCCATTTTGGGCGAGAAGATTCGACAGAATCTGAAATATGAAAAGAACACCCGTGGGCAGCATTTTCGCAAGATTAGATACAGACGAAAAAGAGTAACTCGCAACATTCGTCGTGGTTTTCTCGCCATCATTAGAAATCGGAAGTCCCATCATTCTCAAAGAAAACTGACTACAATTCAGAAAAATTCATGAGGCCCATCATACAAATGTCTACTGCTTTTAGGATATATTCCATCAGGACTACAGTTGAAAAAAAGTCATGAAGCCCATCATAAAATGTCTATTTCTTTTAGGATATATTCCATCAACATAATTCCCACTGTGCAAACTTCTTTCTTCCTTCTGGTTCTTTTATCATATGCATATTCTCTTGGGAAAATTATGGCTCTCAGATGACTCTGTGTTATAAGCATCCCCTGTTTTGTGTGTTGCTTCAACTGTCTTCAAATTTCCATCTACATTCTTCATTGTTCAAGTCAAAGTCATGACCATGATAAACTGAGCTAGAGGAAGACACCTCTTTGGCCCAAATAGCATAAATTTTCAATAAAGCGAGGAACATAATGATACCCAAAAGAATTAAACTTAATACAATTGCAACTAAGATTCCACCAACTGCTCCCTTTTTTAGTTGATTCCTTCTATATCTTGAAGATTCCAGAGAAGCTTTTGAGCAGGTATCAAATGGTTTTCTGTAGAGTTTGGGATTTCCCACAAAAGAGATGCAACGCCATTTGGAAGCACTCAATGGCAGTTGTCCTTGGAGAAAATTATTGGATAAGTTCAACTCATCCAAACTTATCCCCAATCTCATCAGGAACTTGACTGATAAGTTGGTAATTGGAAATATTGAGAACCTCGAGCATCATTAAATCCCCAAGTGAAGAAGGAATATTTCCAGACAAAATATTTCCACTCAAGTATAGCATGACTTGTAAATTACTAATTTTTCCAATCTCCATTGGGATTGAGCATGTCAAAGAATTGTCTGAGAGCTTCAAGTCATAAATCTTTTCACAATTTTTTTTATAGAAGAAGGGATTCATCCTCGGAAAGTTTGTTCTTTTGCAACAAACAATGAGACAATTTGTATTACAATAAAGGCTTCATCAAATGTATTGTGGGTGTTACCGGCCGCTGTCTCTCTGGCAAACATACTGTACTTTTCTTGTCTGCATTCATTGGAAAGAATTATCATTTAAAAAATCATAACAACTCAACATCGTTGGAAGGTGTTGGGGCTTCCCATGATTCATGTCATATAATTCAACTGAATACACCGAAATTTTCTACGTTTTATCTGCTGTTTAGCTTACGCCATTGCGGTGTGTACATTCCGACAAATAGTTGGATTTTGTCTAGCTGTGTTTTTATTTCGGGGACGACAATATTCAATCAGTTTTTGAGGGATCCGGATGGATGATCGATTCTCACCAGAACTCATAGCATCCGTCGTGGTTTCGATGAGGAATTTCATGACCTTGTTGTTCAGATTGTCGACAGGGTCTCGAGAGGGGTATGGATAGGCTGCATCGTTTGTTAATATCGCCTCCTTTATGGCCACATCCTTGAAATCAACCACAATGTCTGTAATCTCTGAAGGAGCCAACAGGAATTATTTCAAGCTTACAGACGCTTGAATCCTTGAAATCCACCATAATGTCTACAATCTCGGAAGGAGCCAACAGGAATTATTTCAAGCTTACAGGCCCCTATAAGTATGACCAGTGGGAGCCTACAAAGGTCATGCTTTGGGTGAATTTGTAGAAGCTAGTGTTGTTGGCATTTACTATTTTGAATCTATATTCCTCTCTTGACCTTCATGTAAGGCCATGCCTTGTCGTTCACTATCAAACACATCACACACAATCAATCAAACACAGAGAACCTCTATAAAATTGAATTCAGTCATGCACATAGATTGACTGGATAAATTGAAATATTAATTAGCAGGGAACAAATGGAATCCACTCATGCCATAGATTGTATAAATTGATATATTGCTTACCAGGGAACAAATGTAAATAGCAAACTGACCTACCACTGGGATGGATAGAGGGCTCGTTGCCCGTGGAGTTCATATAAATAGACCCATCTGTAGTAAAGTTCCGGTTGAATACACCCATCTGTAGTAAACCTCCGGTTGAATACGATGATATTACTATCATATTCAGGGTCAGAGGGGAGGCCCAAGTGCTTTCCACCTTGGGATTTCGAATCACATAGGCACCAATTAACCTTGCCAGGAGATTAACTCTGGTGAGCCCCAGGGTGTGATCATGGTACCATGTTACCAGAGATTTCCACCGAAGACCCGATGCTATCATAGATTCCACCGAAGACGTGATGCTGCCGCCGAGCTGTTTGGGCAGGCCCCCTTCCACTGACTCAAAAGCATACTAGTGGAGTTCTTAGACCTGGAAACACTGGATTCGACCTCAACAAACTCAGATAAGTGGCACAACAGATTGGCCGACCTCAACAAAATCAGATAAGAGGCGCAACGGATTGGCTGTTTTGGATGCAATCATGCACTATAAAATTAGTGTTCATTACGATTAATGTTATGAAGAATTCAAACGGACCTGTTGAAACTTAGGCGTAAAAATAAATGGTGCACGCAGATGCAAACTGACATGCTGAAACTTAGGCATAAAAATAAATGTATGTGAAGTGGAGAACAGAAAGGTGGGTTTAAAATTTGTGCACAGATGTCACTAGGGATGAACAGTTGTTAGGTAACAGTTGTCAGCCAAAGATTAAAATTGTCAGGGAACACGTGTCAGAGAGATATTAAAAATGTCGTATTTATGAAAAAATTGTTCTCTTTTCAAAAGAGAAAGCTTGTCGTGCCCAATTATATATATATATATATATGGAGTAGCGATACACAAAATATTCATATAAAAGTTTTCAGGAACTCAACTCTATGAAAAACATTAGCCAAAATATTACTTGGCTAATAGGTCTATATGCATAAACTTTTCAAAATATATCAAAGACCACACAACACAAAAATTGATCTACATATTAATATTATTTATATATACTAGTATTATTAAGGACTATCAATGTCTTTATGAATTATTTTAATGTCCCCTCCCTCTCCAAATACATTTGTTTAAAATCATCACGAGATTGGAAAATCATTAGCCTTTCCTTGGACAAAAGGGAACGTGGAGCCAAAGTTGATTCTTTCCAGCTAGAAGGTAAACCTTATTATTATTATTTTTTTCTCAAGCCATGAAATGCATAATGTTCACGTAAATTTGATCCAATTCAGAAGTGTGATAAGTTTCAAATCCTTAGATTAAGAGTCCATCTTAAGATATTAAATTATTTTTAGAGTCTCCCATATTATAGGTTTTTTTAGATTTATCATAAAGACTTGAAGTGACCCTTGACAATGGTCATAAGCTTCAGTCTTGAATTTCAATTTTCATGTATTTAATATTATAGTTTAGTGTTTTGTAAAGCTTTTTGATTTTTCATGTTATTTTTTCTCTAACTATTTTAATAGTATTGATATTTTTATCTAGAATTATTTAAATCATATTTTTATTTTAATAATATTTATATGTTTACTTATAGTTATTTAATTTTTTTAATAATATTAATATAGTTATTTAAATTATTATTTTTTACCCGATAATTATGAACATTAAAATTATATTTTTATTTATAATATTATATAATTATATAATTAATAAACCTCTATAAAATTATATAATTAAAAATTCCACATTATTGAAAATTATTAAAATTAATATATCTTTCGTTATAATGGAAATCGATATATCAAATCATTTTACACTTTAATATTATCAAAATTCCTACATCAACTATTTATATGGTGTATCGCTAACACACTAATGCATGTCTTGTTGTATCATTTTGTACCTATATTGCAGCTACTTTGTAGTGGAGAAAGTACCCTCTCATTCTCAGCAACTACCTTTTAACAAAGGTTAACCGATTACCCTAGGATATCTACAATGAATATGGTTTCCAGTAAAGGTTTTTAAATTTGAAGTTGGTATATATGTGAGAAAGAGCATGAGTGTCATAATTTTGTAAAATCGTGTTGATTTTGACATATGCCTTCTTTTCTTATAAACGTATTTTAAAAAATATAAAATTTTAATAATAAAAAATAATATATATTAAATTAAAAAAAATATTTTAATAATAAAATAAAATATATGTTAAATGAATAATTAATTTTTTTTATCCTAAATATTATAATAAATAAATAAATTTTTATATTTATAAAATAGATAATAATATTACCATCCATTATTTTTAAATTTAATTTATTATTTTTTTGCCAATACACATTTGGAGACTAAATTGAGTTAATGAAATTAGAAATATTGAAAAAATTTAATTATAATTTTTAAAATGTAAACATGTGGAGCACAAATTACACATGTTTAGTGTAAGATGAGAAACATGATTAAACATGTTGATTATCAGCAAACTATAACAAATTATAACAGTAAACATTTTATATTTTCTGTTTTTTATTAATGAATTTATAGAGTTATTTTTCATAAACATTTTGTATTACTTTTTAATTTGGCTCTTTAGATTATGAATGTGATTGTAATGATGATATGGTTAAAAATTGGATACATGTATTTTAAGTAAAGATTGATGTTTGACTTTCTCTATCATATATTGAGATGTATTACAATATCATTTAAGGGAAATAAAAGGGACTCTAAGTTTATGAGAAAGGAAGAACGAGCTTACAATTTAAGAGGAAAATTAAGATTACTTTATTGTTGCTTAATTTTTTATAACAATTTTTTTAAATTTTATTAAATTGTTCAACAACATTTATCAAAGGTAGTAGAATAGATGGTGGTGGGGTGTACTATTAAGTCATTCTATGATGTGAAGGTGAGTGGTTCAAAATTCCATCGGAAAAGTTCAATCATGTTAAGCGTTGATGTAGCCCAGGCCAAGTGCGATCCCTGACTGATTTCGATGACTTCGATGCCTTTGGGTCATGGTTTCTCAAGCCACATGTCAAGTTTGATGTAATTTGTGATGAAATCAATCCACTTGACAAAAGAAAATGTTCAACAACATTGAGATATATGGATTTCTAATGAAAGAATATGATCTTTCATTATCATGTAAATATAATCTATTATCTTGAGTGTACAAGTTCTCGTTCTTTCATTTTTTCTTTGGTTTGTTCCTTTGCAATGATGTGACCATACCTTATTGTTACGAAAGTTGAGTTGAATTAATATAAATGAAAATATTTAAAAAAGATAAATTTAATTATAGTGTTGAATATGTGTACCACAAATTATACATGTTTAGTATAAGATGAGCAGAAACATGAATGAGTATGTTGCTTATTTTGTAAAGTTGTTTTCATAAATATTTTGTAATCCTCTTTAATTTAGCTCCATAGATTATGAATGAACATATTTGTAATGATGATATGGGTAAAAGTTGGATATACCTGATTTAAGTAAAGAATGGACTTCCACAACTCATCATCAAGGGTCCTCTTTCCTCCCAACATCAATGACGACAATTCTCCATTATCGAGATGGATAATGTAATCTCTCAAGGTGGTCAAATGTATCAACACCTTCAACTATGTTTTTTTGCAGGGGAGAAGAGTGATGGAGCTCATAGTTGGGAAAGAGAACACCATTATACAAATGGTGACGATAGAGGCAGGGAAGGTGTACGTTCTGAGATTATTGGTGTGACATGGGAACAACACGTCCAATGGCTCCAAGACCGTAGAAGCATTCGCAGGGCGAGAGATTTTCTAAGTTCCTTACAAATATAAGGGAACCCAAGGCTTCAAGATGGGAAAACTAACTTTCATTGTGACGTCTGTCATGACTCGCATTGAATTCTTTAGTAGTTCTTTGTAACAACCCACCCTGTTGAAAAGTGTAACTAGGTTCGGTCTTCATAAATATGAAATGTAATTTTGATTCTTGTATATTGTAAAAAGAAAGGAAATTTATTATTTTTGTTTTTGTAGCATCGTTTTCATGCTCAAGGTATTTTTATTTAGAGTTCAAGCACCCATTTAGTGTTTTTAGGGTTTTTCCTAGTGTCAATAAGTCAATAGAGTCATTTCCATATGAAAAATACCCCATCACGAACATTGTAACATGTAAAAAAAAAAAAATTGTATTTAAAAGTGTCAAAATACCCTCCAAGAACAAGTCGACGTCATTGGGGCATGTCATCCTCCTTGGAAGCCTATATATAGGAGGGAACTCGACCTCCTATGGACACTCACTCACTTCTCATCATCTAAGCGAAGGAGAAGGATAAGAAAGACTAGATAACAATGATAGAATTAAGAAGGATGAATTGTTTGGGTTATTCCTTTCTCTCTCACACATGTGCAAAAGGAAGGATAGGGTTTTGCAACTACAAGATAGAACTTGAGGAAGTTTTATAAATAAGGTTGAAGGAAAGTATATTAGATAACCTACAAGCCCTAGAAGAAGGAGGAACCAAAGTGAAGGTAAAAGGAAGCCTTGGAAGCCCTGAAATTACTCACACGTGTGGAAGCAATAACTATTGCAGGGGCCAGAATTTCAGGCCTGTAGTGGAGGTCGACTTTCTGTAGTTGAGGGTCGAAGTTGTGTAGATGGAAGAAATTTGACTGGGTTTGAATTAGATATAAGAATCACATGATCAAGAAGTTTTACCTTGGTCTTGGAAGGGTATTAATCTTGGTTTAGAAGTCTTGCAATTTTTCATTTGAAGAATTTATAAGAAGAGAAGAGATTTGCAGGTTTTCCTCTCAAGTGGAGAGGTTTTGGCCCTAGCTTGCAACCTACATCCCGTGTTATTGTGTATTGTTGATATTCTTGTTTTTGGTAATTTTTTGATGATAAGAACAAAATAATAATAAGAGAAGAATCTAATAATCAAGAAAAGTAAAAATACATCACAAGCAGTTATCAAGTTTAAGAGAAATCATCCTAATTGCAACTCTATAGATTTATCAACATGGTTTCATAGCTAAGGTTGGATAAGGGCATGATGAAGATCACTACATCCTTGAAGAAATACTTGAAGCATTTTTCTATGGTGGCAAGTCATCTCAAGCAAGGTAGCAACACATTTTGGAAATTTTGGAATCTTCTATTATCCATCAATAATCGTATGACCAAGACTTCTACAAAGTACAAAGGGTTATCATCAACACTTACAGGTACATTTGAAGATGAAAATATATGGGTAATCGACAGTGGAACACCAATACATATGACAGGTGAACACAAACAACTAAAGACCTTATCAAGAGGAAAATATTCCTACTCGGTTACACTTGGTGACAAGAAGAGATATCATGTAAGAGGAATTTGATCAACTTCGCTGGAGTTGGAGAATAGAGGAAACATTCATCTCAATAACATTATATTCGTACCAGGTTTTTAAAGGAATTTACTTTCCATTTCATGTCTAGAAGTTAAGGGAGATAGGGTCGATTTTATAGATGGAAAGGTTGTGATATATGATAAAGGCTGTAGCATCGACAATGT
Organism: Pinus albicaulis; assembly: GCA_034641835.2. Lineage (NCBI taxonomy): Eukaryota > Viridiplantae > Streptophyta > Pinopsida > Pinales > Pinaceae > Pinus > Pinus albicaulis. Next base: position 120,379 of record JAXQQM020081563.1, read on the forward strand.
AAAATTCATTGGGATTCATGAAGGAAGACTCTGCAGATTACTAACACCTATCTCTCAAGCTTTGGTTCACATTGAAGTTAGTCCATGTGAACTTTGACATAGAAGGTTTAGACACTTTCACTACAAAATATTACCAACTCTAAATTCAATGGTGAATGACATCCCTAAACTTAAAGAGGATCATGAAGGAGTGTGTAAGGGATGTGCATTAGATAAAAATGTTAAGGAACCATTTGGAAGAAGTGCTTCAAGATCAAAAGAAATCTCGTATCTCATTCACTCTGATGTCTATTTTCCTATGTCTACAAAGTCTCTTGGAGGTCATCTATATTATGTAACATTCATTGATGACCACTCAAGGAAAACTTGGATCTATTTTCTAAAGTAAAAGGATGAAGTATTCGACAAATTTCAAGAATTTAAAGTTGAAGTAGAGAATATTATAGAAAGGAGGATAGAGGTACTAAGATTTGACAATGGAGGAGAATACACTTCAAATGAGATCGTTTCTTTTTGTAAGGAGGATGGAATTAAGAAGGAGTTGATTGTCCCATATAATCGAGAGAAAAAGGAGTAGCAGAACAAAATAATCACTCGATTGAGGAAATTGTTAGAGCAATGTTACATTATGAAGACTTGCCTAAATTTATGTGGGGTGAAGCAACAAAAACTGTTGTGTATATTCAAAATCAAATTCCTCACATATGACTAGAAAACATGACTCTTGAGGAAGAATTCACTGGCCCGAAGAAACCAAGTGTATTTGGTTATCCTATCTATATTCACATTATGAAAGAAAGAATTTGGATCTAAAAAGCATGAAGGGAATATTTGTTGGCTATAATAACACTTCATAGGCATATAAGATCTATATAAAGGAAGGGAACCAAATAGAAGTAAGTCGAGATGTGATCTTTGATGAAATCATTGCATTCAAGAAATCGAAGAACCTCCTGATTGAATCTAATGATGAAGAACTTCCAATATTTTAAGAATTCCCTAGGGAGTAAGAGGATTCAAATCATGAAGAAGAAGATCTCGGTGAACCTGTGCAACAAGTCATCATCCCCGAGAGTAGAAAGAGACCTAATTAGTTAAAGCATACTCTTCAAGATGTTGAGGGACATGGAGCATCCAAGGGTATGTTTAGGGAAAGTAGGAATCCTAAAAGATATTTAGGGTATGCATTCTATATGACAAAGTTAATTGAAGCATAACCATCCACATTTGAAGAGGTCGTAAAACATCAAGAATGGAAATATGCCATGAATGAATAATGTCAATCAATAAAAAAAATTGGAATTTGGGAAATCATTCCTAGGCCTGAAGGCAAATATGTGGTAACTTCCTAGTGGCTATACAAGATTAAACATGTAGCAGATGAAAGCATTGATAAATATAAAACAATATTTGTAGCTAGGGGTTTCTCCCAACAAGAAGTCATTGATTATGAAGAGACATTTGCACCTACAAATAGGTATACAACTATACTATTGTTGGTCTCTTTGGAAGAATTGATGGGATGGAACATCCATCAAATGGATGTGAAGACAACATTCTTGAATTGTACTATCAATGAAGAAGTATATATAGAAGAAACCTTGGGATTTGAATTGAATGATAGAGAGACTCATATCTGCAGGCTAAAGAAGGAAATTTATAGCCTTAAGCAAGCTCCAAGGGCTTGGTATGGTAGAATGAACACATATATGGAAATATTTCGCTTCTAGAAGAGTTTTGTTGATCTAAATATCTATATCAAGGTTTTTAAGGATGATCCCATAATAATTCTTCTATATGTGGATGATATTCTCATGACAGGTGTGGAAGGTCGTATTCAAGAATGTAAAAAGAAATTGGCAGTAGAATTCAATTTCAGGGATCTAGGGATGATGCACTATTACTTGGCATTGGAAGTTTGAAAAGGAACTAATGAGATATACCTAGGTCAAGGAAAATATATGATTGAGATGCTAAAAAGGTTTCACATGATGGATTTCAAACCTATGAAAACTCCTATGATCACAAATTTGAAAAGGCTAAGAAGTTTTGATTCAAGCCCGATGGATCCAAAAAGGTATAGGCAATTGGTTGGCTCTCTAATGTATTTTGAAAATATTCGACCAAACATTTTTTTACATTGAATATTCTCAGTCAATACCAAGTAGAGCCCAATCATGACCATTAAATAGAGTCCTAGCATATACTGAGATATTTGTAAGGAAAAATCCACTACTACCTGAAGTATGATAGAAAGATTGATGTCCACTTGATTAGATGTACAAATTTTGACTAGAGAGGCAATGAGATGGATGGGAGAAGCACTACTGGAGGATGTTTTAATTTGTGATCCTCCATGATATCTTAGGTGAGTAGAAATCAAGAATCAATTTCTTTGAGTAGTGTTGAGGTTGAATGCATTGTAACCTGTGAAGTAAGCAGAGAAGATGTCTGGTTGAGGAAGTTGTTGTCTGACTTGTTTGAAGGACCAATATACCCTACGATGATACATTGTGATAATGCCAACTATATAAGGTTATCTGAAGAACCAATGTTCCATGGAAATACAAAGCACATAAATAACAAGTATCATTACACATGAAAGCTAGTGCAATATGGAGTGTTTCAATTACAGTATATCTCCATTGATGAGAATGTAGTTGAAATTATAACAAAATATCTTCTGAATAATAATCTTGTGTATTTGAGAGACAAGCTTGGATTGGTTGATATATCCTCCCTAGTTGAGAGGGATAGATAGAGACATAATTCTTATCTTCACTTTTTGAAGAAAGAATGGAGGATTGGGTAAGAATATGGTTTCTGATACTCTTTGAGGATGATGTAGGGAATCGAAGAGGTAAGAGTGGCCAAAGAGTAAATTCCTTGAGGATGTGTTATTCCAAGATAGGAATTTTCCTAAAAGGACATACCCTATGAAAACTAGGGTGGGGTATGTGCCTTGAGAGACAATGATGATGGTCTCTATTAGTCATTGGTCTCACCATCATTGTGCTATGATATTGTGGAGAGATAGAGTTGTTAGTCAAGGACTTTCTATGTGAAAATGTTGGTTGGTATGGTGAAAAGAGATAATATGCAATGATATCTTATGAGATGGATTATCAATTTGACTCTTCTTATGAGATCTCTTCAGTTTGAGAATTTCCATGTACCAATATGAATACCTCCATATTTAAGAGGGAATTTTGAAATGTGTAACTAGGTTCGATCTTCATAAATATGAAATGTAATTTTGATTCTTTTATATTTTAAGAAGAAATAAAATTATTATTGTTATTTTTGTAGCATGGGTTTCATGTTGAAGGTCTTTTTATCTAGAGTTCAAGCACCCATTCAATGATTCTAGGGTTTTTCCTAGTGTCAAGAAGTCAATAGATTCATTGTCATATGAATAATACCCCATCAAGAACATTGTAACATGTAAAAAGAATTATTTTTGTATTTAAAAGTGTCAAAATACCCTCCAATACAAAGTCAGCCTCACAATTAAGAAATTTGACTTATTAGGGCATGTCGTCCTCCTTGGAAGCCTGTATATATGAGGGAACTTGAACTCCTATGGACACTCACTCACTTCTCATCATCTAAGCGAAGGAGAAGTAAAATAAAGGCTAACTAAGAAGGATAGAAGGACGAAGGATGAATTTTTTAGGTTATTTCTCTCTCTCTCTTTCTCACACACACACACACATGTGCAAAAGAAAGGCTAGGGTTTTGCAGCTAAAATGTCAAACTTGAGGAAGTTACAGAAAGAAGGTCGTAGGAAGGTCTATTATGTCAAATACAGGCCCTAAAAGAAGGAATAACCCAAGAGAAGGTCAAAGGAATCCTTGGAAGCCTTGGAATATCTCACACGTGTGGAAGCAGTAACTGTTGGAGGGGATACAAATTTCAGACTTGTAGTGGAGGCTGAAATTTTGTAGTTAGGGGTCGAAATTGTGCAGCTAGAAGAGATTTGACTGGGTTTGATAAGGATAGATGTAGCACATCATCAATAAGTTCTGGCTGGGTCTTGGAAGGGTATTAGTCTTGGTCTATAGGTCTTGGAATTCATCATTTGAATAATCTATAAGAAGAGAATATATTTGCGGGTTTTCCTCTCAAGTGGAGAGGTTTTCACCCTTGCTTGCAACCTACATCCTGTGTTCTTGTGTATTGTTTATATTCTTGTTTTTGGTAATTTTTGATGATAAGAATAACATAATAATAAGATAAGAAGCTAATAATCAAGAAAAGTAAAATTACATCACAAACAATTATGAAGTTTAAGAGAAATCCTCCTAATTTAGCCTTATAGATTTATCAACACACCCCACCTTCCTCTACCAGTTGGATGGATGATCACATCTAATTTAACTCCTCATGAAGCTATTAGAGGAATGGGATAACACGTTATAATTTTTTTGTCTCTTCTCTTATTCTTTCCTTGGATTATTACACATTTATTATTTAATTCTTAATCCTTTATAGATCATGCCTCTTTAGTCTCGACAACCCTTTACAACCATATATATATATATATTTGTGAGAGTGGTCCCGATAATAATTTAAATTCTTGACACCTATAAATTTGTGCCACGTAAACAAATTGGTAGTCCCTGAGTTGTCCCCACCTTCCAGTAACCCATGGGGCCAATAAATACCTGCCACACTGCTCTTGCTCCATGGACCCTGCTATCGACCATCAGAATCGATGGTCTGGATCTACCGGGGGAGATCTATAGATTACACGAGGGGTGAGCCGCACACTGATATCACTAGAGGGAGGGGGGCACGATGAGATATCCACTTTTGATCATGAAATTTAGATCAACGATGTGTGCGAGGGGTCTCCTCTTTGTTTCTATCATCGAGGGGGGGGGGGGTGCGAACATCGTCAGATCACTGAAGATGATCCTCTTTTGTTGATCTACGAGCCCACATGAAATTTATATCAACGATGTGCATGAGGGGTCTCCTCTCCGCTAAAAATACCAAGGGGGGGTGTGAACACCGTCAGATAACTGAAAATGATCCTTCGTCATTGATCTACGACCCCAACCAATGCCTCATAACAAAAGTGCAAGTCCCCAACATATATTTTCACATCTATACAACGAACTGTCGGGAACAACTCTGGTAGGGTAACTTACACGGAGGGAAAAAAAGAGGTGACCCCCCCGAAATAAGTGGTAAATGGATACCATTGATCGATGGATTCACGATCCACGATCATTCTGGGACACTCTCACATTTTTTTGAATACCACTGAAGGGGGTTCCAGAGGCGATATGTAGGTTTTCTCCAAATCATCGTCTGTTGGAAAATCACTCTCACCTTGGTACATGGGGTATGGACCAAGGCCTCTACCCACCATTGTGATAACAGTTGTATGGACCCATACAACCTATATAAGCATCCCAAACAATCAACACCACCTTCTAGATCGATTTTTCCCACATGAGGTTTTGTCCCATGGACTTTCACCATGCCATAGCTTTAGATCGATGATGCGTCCATCTGGGCCATGGTGCACTCCATGCCACCATCTGACGTGACCCAATTGGGAGACCAAAGGCCCGGATTTTACCTTCCATTGACAAAGTGATAGGTGACATTGACAATATGCATATACACATATAAATGGTATACTCCATGTAAAATAGAACGATTGACTCGCATAAAGGTTTGTTGTAAGCACAACTCAATCGTTGAGATTGCAACAAGATGATAAGCTTAGTGAAAAGAGTTGCCTTCACTAAGTGGGTTCGCAGGCTATTTTTGGCGCAAGTCTATTTTTAGACATGTCGATCATATTCTATGAGTTGCAGGATGCTATTTGTGGATGGTTGGTCAAGTTGGAAAAATAGACGGACTTCTATTTTTAGACATACTGGGCGGAATCTATTTTTAGATTGCCAGTCTAAAAATAGATATGTCGAATATTATTAGCTCTTAATAATATTTGGACTCTAAACATTATCTTATTCTCTTGAGCACTTCGCCTGAGTGTATTGCATGTGGGCACAAAGGAATGTATTATAATGAATTATGCTATTCTGACAAACATCGGGAGCTAATGCATGAGGACTTCAATTAGAACTCATGTGACAGAGTTTGGTGGAGTTGTAAAGGTAGTTGGTGGAGTTGTATTCAGTTTAACTCAGTTAGACTCAATTGAGCTAGTTGTATCTAGTCTAACTGATTGATACACTAGTGAGAGTGGTGTGAATTAATTAATAATTAATTCACTAAATATTAAATCATTAATCTACTGAAGAATACATCAGTTAACTACAGTGCATGGACAGTTCAGTGGAGACCAAAGGAGAGATAGGTGAAAGAGCAAGCAGACTATCAGTTGTGACTATAGTGATGCATTGATTGCATCCAACACTCAGTGGAGATGCCAATGAGGATTGCATGAGAAAGGCTGGAGCAATTAGAACTCATTCAGAGCTATTCTTCAATAGGGATTGCACAGTAGAGGCAGGCTAGCAGGTGGCAAAGATCGGTGCATGGATTTGCAAGATCGAGCCTGATTAGTGTGTAGCGATTGTATTGTACCGAGAGCTTGATATGATCAGATTTTTATGAGGATTGTTACATGATATCTATGGCATATATTATATACATATATTTGGGGTTTTTAGCTTCAGGCTTTCCCGTTAAACAACTGTGTTAATGTGTGTGAATTTTTATGGTTTCATGTGTGCATTGCAATTGATTTAATTTCCACATGTGATGATCAATAGTGGAATAGATTCTGTATTGTGCATGAAGTTAAAATAGTGTGTGATCAGGAGAATATTGGATATATAACACATAATTTATATAATTTCTACATGGTATCAGAGTGATATTGATAAGAGCATATTGATATTATTGAAGCGATTGAGTTTTGTGCTGGTGGAATTCGAATTTTCTGCAGTGTTTTCTTGGTGTCGAAGTTGAGCATTCATTGAAAAGTATTTCAACAGATTGCGATTGGAGTATTCCCTTGAGAGTGGCTTGAATTATATTGCATGGAAGGACAGGATGGAGGCGGTGCTGGATGATAATGGGTTGAAGGAGTTCATAGATGTAGAAATTCCAAAACTTGCTTCTAGCGATGCAGCCGCACTTGACGCATGGAAAAAGAAGACAGCAAAGTGTTGAAGGATTCTATTGGAAGGTGTGAAGGATCACATAGTGTCCAGCCTTCATGGTAAAGCTTCTCCATTCTTACTGGGGAGATCTTTACGTAATTGTTCCAAAGGTATTACTGCAGGAAGTTACGCTTAAAGACAAAACTCCTTTAAAAATAAAAATGAGAAAGTTACATAAGAGCACAAAATACTCGCTGAAGTTTGTCCAGTGTAGGGATGAGTTGGGAATTGTGGGGGTTACCGTAGATGAAGAGGACTGGGTGAGCTTGGCTCTCCTTGGGCTTCTAAAGAGTTTCCATAGCTACGAGGACTCTGTCAATGGTTGGGAGAAACTGTCGGGATGGGAGCGACTTTGGTCGGATCTTGTGCAGGAGGAGATAAGGTGGGGTACCAGGGATGGATCTTCATCGAAGAATGAAGATGAATAAAATTGTGCTTTGGCTACCAAAGCGAGGAAAGGGTGAAATAAAAATCCTTCTCAATCCGATGCAAAATCAAGTAAGCAAGACCTCGTCCAAGGTGAACAAGCCACCGTCACCGCCGAGATGGACATTACACTACCATCATGTCCTTGCACAGAAGAAGAAAAATAAGTAGGTTGTTGGATCTGCAGCTGAAGAGACCTTAGCTTCGTAGTTTGAGCTGGATTTTTTGTTGATTTCATGCTTGGTTTCAAGTATAATGGGATCAGTGTGGTTTCTTGACAGTGATGCGTCTTTTCATATGACCGGAGACAAATATTTGTTCAGTGATCTGGATGAGAAGGATCTTGGAGTGCACAACGAGATGGGCGATGATGGTAGATACAATGCAACTGGTATCGGGACCATTTCCTTTGAGAGGGAGTCTGGTAAACCTTTCATATTGAAGGATGTCATGCATGTTCCAGGATTGAAGAAGAATCGATTCGTGTGATGTTAAATATTGCTAGATATGGATAAGCGTTTTTAGCGAGGGAAAGGCTTTCCTGCGCAGTAAGTTAACTGGTGAAACCCAAAGGATAGGGGTTCGAGTTAAGAACCTTTATCAATTTCAGGTAGATGGCTGCACAGCAATGGAAGGCAAGGCAGAAGGAGTGGTGAGCCGAGATGATGGCGAGCTGTGGCACCGGAGATTGGGCCACCTTCACCATGGAGCTTTGAAAATTTTGCAGCAGATTTCTACCGGGCTTCCCAAAGGTACACTTGTGCAATCAGATCAGTGCAAGGGATGTACTTTGGGAAAATTTGTGAAAGCCACCTTTCACGAGAAGGATAGTTGCACCACGATGATCCTTGAGAGAATTCACATGTATTTGTGGACCTTTCGCAGCTTCAACAACAAAGCACAGTATTATGTGATATTTGTTGATGACTTTTCTCGAAAGTTGGATCTTCTGCGTAAGAAGAGAGAGACATACTAAAATTTCTCAGATTTCAAGCAATCCTGAGAAAGAGTCGTAAAGGTGAAAGCTCTAAGGAGTGATAATGGTGGTGAATACACCGGTGGTGGGTTTTTTTTGCGCGCAAAAGGAATTCGAAGAGAACTCAGCGTCCTCACAACCCACAAATGCACGTCCAGGCGGGGTCGTGAAGAGAAAGAACAGAACAATCGTGGGTGCTGCACGAACGATGTTGCATGATCAAGGCCTTCCCATACACTTCTGAGCTGAAGCATGCAACACTGTGGTTTATGTGCAAAACCGTTGTCCTCATAGAGTACTTGGCATGAGTACACCCGAAGAGGCGTTTTCTAGTAAGAAGCCCGATATTTCTCATTTGAATATTTTTGGCTCACTTGTTTACATTCATGTGACGAAGGATGCCAAGAAGAAGCTGGAGTCGACTGCAGAGGTTGGGATATTTGTGGGGTACAAAGAAACACCCCACAACTATCATGTGTATTTTCCAGACAGTCGGAAGACTGTTGTGCGACGGGATATCAAATTTCATGAGGAGAAAGACATGAAGTTTTTGCTTGAGAGGGAGATACACTTGCAAGCAGATGAGGAGCTACTAGTTCCTAAAGATGAGCCTCAGGATGTGGATCAGCCACAAGAGGAGGTTCATGGAGTGGAAGAAACCACTCATGCAGTGCCAAACATCAGAGGGTGGAAGTGCACTATAGAAGCTGAGCGACTGAATCTTGATGCAGCGCAGAATGTAGGAGCACCTACATCACAGCATAGACAGAGACAAACGCCTGATCGATTTACTAGATACATGGCTCTTATGAGCAAGTGTATTGTGACAAAACCATCCTCTTTTGAGGAAGTTGTGGAGGATCGCGCATGGGTAGATACCATGGTGGAATAGTATGATTCGATTGTCAGAAACAATGCATCAGAGATAGTCCCGAGGCCAGAAGGGAAATCAGTGGTAGGTTTGAGATGGATCTACAAAGTGAAGAAAGCTGCTGATGGGAGCATCGAGAAGTATAAGGCAAGATTTGTTGCCCGGGGCTTCTCACAGATCGAGGGGATTGAATATGAATAAACCTTTGCACCTATCACAAGGTATTCTTCCATACAGACCATCCTTTCTCTCTCAGCGCAGATGGGTTGGCACATTCCTCAGATGGATGTGAAGACCGTGTTCCTCAACAAAGTCATTGAGGAGGAGGTGTACATAGAGCAGCCTGAAGGTTTTGAGATCTTCAGCAGTGAGTCGCATGTGTGCATACTTAAGAGAGCACTGTATGGGTTGAAACAAGCACCTCGTGCTTGGTACACACGGATAGACAGTTATTTCACCGGACTTGGATTCTCCAAGAGTGAGGCGGATCCTAAACTATACCAGATTGTGGTGGAGGGTAAGTTGCTAATCATTGTACTTTATGTAGATGATTTGATTTTGACAAGTGATGAACTGTTGATACACTCATGCAAGGCTGATCTTGCAAAGGAGTTTGAGATGAAGGACTTGGGCCTCCTTCATTATTTCCTGGGATTGGAAATTTGGTAGTGCAATGATGGATTGTTTATGTCTCAAGGCAAGTATGCCCGGGAGATACTGGAGAAGTTCACCATGCATGGCTGTAAGCCTATCGACACTCCTCTTCCTAGTGGATGGAGGAAAGAGGATGCTACATCGGCAGAGGTGGTGGATGCCACTGTTTACCGACAGTTGGTGGGGTTGCTTATGTATCTAGTCAATACACCACCATATGTTATGATGTTAACCACCACAAAAGCATGCTAAGCCTACCAAGCTCTTTGGAAGGCAAGAGGTGCTGTTGTCCCGAGGTATCTCTGTGTGGGCACATCGTGATATGGATTGTGGTGCCGTACAATGGATGAGTTGAAGCTACATGGTTTACTTTATGCGCATTGGGCGGTGAGGCCCAACTACGAAAAATCACATCCGGAGGATATTCCGCAAATCATCTACAACAGCTGTACAACAGAAACAAAGATCCGTGGCACTTCCGCCCACGGGAGGCCGAGTACATGGCAGAAAAGTTTGGTTGCATGTGAGGCTATATGGATGAGGAAGATCTTGGTCGGGTTGTTCGGTTCACACTTAGATCCTACTGTGATTTATTGTGATAATCAGAGTTGCATCAAACTCTCGGTTAATCCAGTATTTCATGATAGATCTAAACAAAATTGGAAATCCGGCAATTAATTAAGTACGTAGATCGTGTAGCAAGATCATGCTTTCTTACATCTTCACGGCGAGGATCAGGATGCAGATATTCTGACGAAGGCGCTCATCAAGAGCAAATTCGAATACCATATAGGCAGGATCAGGGTGAAAGATAATCCCTATCTTGTTGAGAGGGAGTGTTGAGATTCAACAAGATGATGAGCTTAGTGAAAAGAGTCGCCTTCACTAAGTGGGCCCGTAGGCTATTTTTGGCACAAAGTCTATTTTTAGACTATGTCTATTTTTAGACATGTCGATCATATTCTATGAGTTGCAGGATGCTATTTGTGGATGGTTGGTCAAGTTGGAAAAATATATGGACTTATATTTTTAGACATATTGGGCGGAATCTATTTTTAGATTTCCAGTCTAAAAATAGATATGTCGAATATTATTAGCTCTTAATAATATTTGGACTCTAAATATTATCTTATTCTCTTGGAGCACTTCAGTTAAGTGCGCAGATGTGGCACAACAGCTTACAGAAGGAATTACGCTATTCTTGAGGGTTTACTGGAGCTAATGCATGAGGACTTCAGTTAGAACTCATGTGACAGAGTTTGGTGGAGTTATAGAAGTAGTTGGTGGAGTTGTATTTAGTTTAACTCAGTTAGACTCAGTTGAGTTAGTTGTATCTAGTCTAACTGATTGATACACTAGTGAGAGTGGTGTGAATTAATTAGTTAATTAATTCACTAAATAATAACTCATTAATCAACTGAAGAATACATCAGTTAACTACAGTGCATGGCAGTTTCAGTGGAGACCTAGTGGAGAGATAGGTGAAAGGGCAAGATGGACTATCCATTGTGACTACTAGTGATGCATGGATTGCATATACATATACATTGGAGATGCCAATGAGGATTTCATAGTGCAAGCTTGGTGAATGCGAGTTCATTCAGAGCCATTCTTCAGCAGGGATTGCGCAGTAGAGGCAGGCTAGCAGGTGGCAAATATTGGTGCATGGATTTGCAAGATCGAGCCTGATTAGTGTGTAGCGATTGTATTGTACTAAGAGCTTGATATGATCAGATTTGTATGAGGACTGTTACATGATATCTATGACATATATTATAAACAGATAGTTGGGGTTTTCAACTTCAGGCTTTCTCATTAAATCATTGTGTTGATGTGTGTGATTTTTTATGGTTTCATGTGTGCATTGCAATTGATTTAATTTCCGCATGTGATGATCAATAGTGGAATATGATCTTCCGTATTGTGCATGGTTAAAATAGTGTGTGTTCAGAGAATCTTGGATATATAACACATAAGTTATATAATTTATACACTCACATCCCAACCGATGAATAGAAGTTGAAAGGCTAAGCCAACACACATGACCATAATTGGCACTACTCGATACAATGATTTATCACTTTTACATATATACACACTTCTTGGCACATATAGGGCAACAAGAGCTAAACCATGTCACCGAGGATTCCGCTCACAACCTCTTCCTAAATCATGACAACAATATCCCATGAAAAATCAACCATTTCTACAAAATTAACATCAACATGACATACATACCATTTCAACATAGGAATGCATACACAAGTTTATTACATTTAAAATTATAATCCATAGCACATATCCTAGATCATGAAAGTTATCTTTGGTCTTTAAGTATAATTGTGGGAAACTGAGTTTAGGACAAGGACTCTCTACCCAACCATAGAAAACTACATCCAAGCTCACTTGCAGTTTTCACCCCTAATCCAGATTCTAGAGACTGGGGGCTTGCCTCAGGGATGAAAACACCAATTGCAGCTAAAACAAGGACTCTAAAGGATCTTCTTCCTCCACCCACTAGCCACTTAGCAGTAAAATAAACATAGGGAACCCAAAGGACAACCGCCTCCACCCTATAATTCCAATGGAATCCAGAGAATAAATATCCATGCTTTAAATAAAAACACAGTGGTTCCACCCACTTGAGGGAATCCAAAACCCACTGTAAATCCAACATTAAGAAGGTTCCAGAGGTTCTCTCTCTAGGACTCCAAGGACACAATCTTCCACCCACACCACTAAGGGAATCTAGAGAAAACCATATCTACCCTTTGGCTTTACAGAGACTCCAGATGTATTTATCCTCACTAAGGAGAAACCATTTGTTAACCAATCTTGCCAACCGAAAATATTTCACTGTCTTTTATTCTACAACTTTTCTCTTTATTTCTCCTCCTCTTTCCTGCGCTTGTTCTATTTGGCTATCTCACTATTTTTCCCCTTCCCTTTGTAACTACCCTACAATGAGTTTGAATGCCTTATTTTGTGTTGTTTACTTGTTGCACATGAATTGACCTCATGTCCTTGTTTTCAACACTTCCAACCTTCATTAATTTTTCCTATCTTCTTTGTAAGTGTTTTCCAAGTCACATGGACCTACATACTTCTCTTGCAACCTAAATTAAATTCATGACCAGTCCATTAAGTCTCACCAACCATCCTTTAATTTTTGTCCCAAAAAAATTTCAAATTTATACACAAGAAACCCATATATATCCCAAGAAAGTCATCTCCTTAGTTCTAAAATCTATGTCCCTTGACTCAGTCCCCTCTTTAAATTTTATTTCTGTAAAAATATTTACAATGTAACTTTTATGAGAGAACCATGGCTAACAACCCCCTCCCCCTTGAGGTAACACCTCCCTCAGTGTTATTTTTCTCATATGCAACACCAAAAATAAAATACAAACACATATTATTTTATGGAGCTTTATATACACAACCCTATACAATATTGACAATCGTTTACATTTGCTTCAATCAAAAAACAAAAAAGGATAATTAGAATTCATGACATCACCCATTTCCCAAGTGGCTTCATCTAGCCTAAAGTGCTTCTACTTCACTTTGAATTTCTCCGTGGCTTGATTCTAGAGCATGAGACTCCTGTGGTCTAAAATGCACAATGGATTTGGCTAGAAATATCCCACTATTTTCACCTGTAGCACAAACTAATCAATCACATGATTAGAACCATGTACATATATTTCAAGAAAAAAAACATGGAAAACATCATGAACTTTGACCGAAGGAGGTAAGGCCAACCTATAGGCCACTAGTCCAATCTTCTCAAGGATCTCAAAAGGCCCACAATATTGTGGTGCCAACTTGTCACATGACCCAATTTTTAAAGAACTCTTCTTGGGTTTAATCATTAGATAAACATGTTCCCTAACTTGAAATTCTTTATGCTCCCTATGCTGATTTGCCTAATTTTTTTTCTATCCCATGCTGCTTTCAAATTCCATTTGATGAGTTGGATTTGCTACTCCATTTCCTTGAGCATGTTAGGTCCAATAAGGACCCTATTCACTAGATCACTCTGACTGATAGGAGTATTGCAACTCCTCCCATAAAGATCCTCAAATGGACTCATCCTTATGGGATCTTGGTATCCATTATCGTAAGATAAATCTAAGAGTGGAATATTGGGTTGATGCATTATATACATCCTCAACATGTCCACAAAGAGAATATTAGTCCTCTCGGTTTTCCCCTTTTTCTATGGATGATATGTTGCGTTGAATTCCAAATCTGTTGACAAAACTACAAATAGTTCCTTCCAAAATCGTGAAGTGAACTTGGCATCTCTGTATGATATAAATTTCTTGGGGATACCATGTAGCTTCACAATCTCTTTTATGAATATTTGTGCCACTTCACTAGAAAAATTAATGGACTTGATTGCTACAAAATGAGCTACCTTGCTCAGCTTATCAATCACTAACAGGATTGCATCATGTTGCCTAGATGTTTTAGGAAATATTGTAATGAAATCCATAGAAATTACCTCCCATTTCCATTCTAGAATGGGAATAGGTTACAAAAAACCTGTTGGATGTCTACCTTTAGCTTTTACTTGCTGGCATTCTATGCATTTTTCCACAAAATCAACGACACCCTTCTTCAAATTCGACCAATAATAATATCTTTTAACAGTTGTAAGGGTATTTTGGTACCCTAGATGGTCTGAATAAGGCTTAACATGGAACTCCTTCATTATTATCATTTTTAATCCATCACTATTCAACACATAACTTTTGTTTTTAAATCTGATTAGGTTGCCATCACTGAGGTGATATTCCTCATCCTCACCACCTTGCAACAATTTTTCTTTCACTTGCTGTTAGGTAACTGTAAGACTATTGTATCCCCCTATATTTATTGTTATTATAGCTCCCTTATTTTTTTTTTTGTGCCCATGTAGTCCCCATATTGTTATAATTGTTCCCCATAGAAGCCCACTATTGTTATTTTTGTTCCCTTACATTGTTATTGTTATGTCGAATAGGATTATATTGTGACCCATTGGACTCCTATATATAGAAATGAGGTTTTTTTCATTTGCATCATCTAATAATTGTTCATTTATGTAATGTAAAGGAGGTTTCCCCCTTGAATAGGCTGATTTCTAGGTCGTTGATATATCTTTTCTTCTATTTTGTGAGTTGGTTTCGTAACATTTGGTATCAAAGCTTCCGATTCTAGGGTTTTGCAGCTGCAAACAGATCATCTTGGAATTTTTGCTATAATTTTTTTTTGAAGAAAGTTCATAAGCTGAAAAAAATCCATTTGAGCTTAAATCCTGAGGAACGTTGTGTAAAAATTTCACAGCCAAGTTCGCTATATTTTTGGCAATACGGTCTGAGGAAGTTAGGATTTTTGAAGGCTCCAAAATTTCATCTCAAACAGGTGGCCGAGGGAAAATCGTCATAAATTTCATTTCAGACATTAGATTGGAATTTTGTAAAACTTTGTAGAAATTGAACAAAATTTGGTTTCTTGTGTATCAATTTCAGAGTCGAATATCAAAATAGTGACACGTGGGATGTCATACAAGTTTGCTCTGCTGAAACAACCCATAATTAGGTCATTATGGGAGATTGGGCATAACCTTACGATGAAGAATCCAAATTAGGTATGACCTGTGGTAATGGAAAGAATACTCAGAGGGCTACCATAGGACCAAAGTTCAGATCTTGGAGATATGAAATTACAAAGTTACAATCGTTTCAATATTGAGCTCCTAAAAGAAAGAAAAATGTGTATCCTCATAATATGCTATCATTTCCTCCATAAAAATTGACCAAGTAACAATTTTTTTACGAGACAAAATCATCGACACTATAAAAACTTATTGGGTTCTAAGCATAATGTTTCAATGTGTACCTTTTGTGTGTTTTTCACATTATGGAGATTAAAATATTGCTTCATCTGTAGTATCTATGTTATAATATCCTTGCCATCAAACTTCCTCATATCAATCTTTGGAAGAAGGTGGGTCTTCAATCCAATGTTAGTGTCTATGAAATCATGGTTAACATTTATTTTTTCTCATCATTAGTTTCCTCTACTATCTTTTCTCCATTAGGAAGCTTTTCTTGTAGTAGCTTTGTCAAATCTTCCTTCAAACCTTCAAGTTTTTCTTCTATACCATCGATCTTAGCTTCCATGCTATTATTCAAATCATCCATTCCATTCTTAATACCATCCATTTTATGTTTTATGTCTACTTTTAAACCATCCATGTTTCCTTTTAGTTCATGTTTTGTTGCTCTTTGTGAGAGCGAAATTTGTCACACTTGGTCCCATAATTTTGATATATCATGTTGGAATTCTTCCTCTTCACGCGTTATAGTATAGTTTTATCAGGGATTAATGGGTGTGGAACTATTTTTTTTGGGAGGAATTTTAGAACCCAATACTGATATATATGCTTCAATATTCCCTTGGAATCAGTTCAAACTGATTTTTCAAACAAACATTATGAAAAATTAAAAAATACACACCTTTTTCTTTATTTTTAGGAGCTATATATTAAAACTGATGTATTTATGTGATTTCGGATCTCCAAGATCTGAACATCTATTTTGTAGTATCCGTTTGAGTCTTCTTTCCAATCTCATAGATCAGAATCTATTTGGATTCTTCAAGATAAAGTTATGCCAAATCTCCCACGATGTCTGATGATGGACTCATTCAGTAGATAGAATTTGTAAGGATTTCCACATGTCACTTTTTAAACATTCGACTGTGAAATTGATACATTAAAAAATTAAATCTGTGTTCTTTTGGGAACTTTTTACAGAATTCAAATCCGATGTGTTAAATTAAAGTTATGACAGGCTTTCCCCTCTCTCGCTTGTTTGAGACTGAATTGTGGCTCCTGCAAAAACCCTAACTTCCTTAGATCATATCTCCAAAAATATAGCGAACCGAGATATGAATTCTGGCACCAATTTCACCAAGATTTAAAATCCATGTGGTTTCAATTTCAACTTCTGAAGCTTCGTAGAAAAAATGTTATAGCGAAAATTCCAAGATGTCTTGTTTGAAGAAGCGAAACCTTAGAATCCAAAGCTCTGATACCAAATGTTATGCAACCAAGTCACAAAATAGAAGAAAATATAGATCAACGACTTATAAAATATCCATTTCGAGGGGGAAACCTCCTTTACGTTACATAAATGAACAATTCTTGGATGATTCAAATGACAAAACCTACTTTCTATATATAGGAGTCTAAGGTGTCACAATATAATCAGAGTCGACATAACAATGATAATGTAAGGGCACAACATTAACAATAGTGGGCTACACTAATAATAACAATAATGGGATATATTAGTATTATGGGGGACCTAACACTATTTTTGCATGCTCATCGGTAAATACCAACAACCACATTAAACATATTAATGTGTTTAAATATGTTGATAGGTATATATTCAGCATGCATGCTATAAACAACTTTAAAATTATATATATATATATTAAAACACTTTAATATTATTATTGTGGTTGTTGATAGTATTACATGATATTGTATCAATTATTGTGTGTGCATAAGAATATAAACCTTTTATTGTTATTTTTAGCCCTTATTTTATACCTTTATACTGATTCAACCAATTTAGTAACTATAATTACTAAGACAATAAAACATCATTAATGGGACAATTTAGATTAAACTTAATTAAATAACACCTATAACTTAGTGCATGGAATGTGTTTTTACAATTTTAATAGTTTCCTTGAGATGTTCATTTTAGACTAAAATTTTACTTTAATAATAATATTCATTACTTTTTGGTTGTTGATGTTGATAAAGATTGTAGAGAAATAATAAAACTAGAGATGCAGTCAAAATGACTTGATTTAATGTTGACTTAAATGTTAAGTTTTAACCATGATGTATAGTCCTACACCAAGATGGTAACCAAATTTATCCATTTTGGCCTAGGTGGCATTTTTTTTTTGTAAGTTAAAAGTATTACATTAATAAACATATTACATCTTTGATAGCACTGTTACAAGATTATATCATCCTCACTCTTAACCAAATTTGTTGGTCGATATGTGATATAAAAAAGTTTCTACAGAAAACATAAATAATTGTAATAGATAAAATATCATATAGCCATAGGTCTAGAAAAGCAACCATAATCAAGCTAAAGCAGGTAGCCATCACACGAATCTAAAGATGTCACAGGAGCTAGGTATTTTGTTGTTAGTACCACGAGGTATTGAAATCTTGAGTTTGCGTTGAATATGTTTCTCGATATGAATTAAGTGATCTTCCACCATGTCAAGACTACCCTACATTTTCCATTGGTTCTGTTGGATGTCGTTAATGAATGGAATTATGTCATTTTTTTCCTCATTGTTTTATTTTAGGACTCACCCTAGTAGAGTCTTCAATTGAAAATGAAGAGTTATAACATACATGTATTGGTTTCTCTTACCCTTGGTATACCTAGGGCCAATGATCTAGTGAGAAATTCCATCCATAATTTCAGTATCAAAGAAGGTCTATCTATCTTGAAGAACATGTCTTTCCAACCTCTGAATCTCTTCCTATGTACTTGGAAAGGCCATTACATGCTATGCAATGACTTCCTCTCAAGCCAAGATATTAGTATGAGACCAACTAGGCTAACCACATTCCCCAGCCTTGCATTGGTTATTCCCATGCTAACACAACATATTGAATCGAGCTAATAGTAATGATTCCACAATCCCCGAGATGAAAGTGTAACCAATTATCTAGTTGTCAAACCAAGGCCAAATTTCAGTGTTTATGGCAACGAGAAAACAAATAAAAAGAGCTCTAATCACACCACCTTCCCCAAGCCAAGAGTGCCCATTTTACTAAGCTACACCTATAACCAAAGCACAAAGGAATGAAGGGGGTAAATAGAACAAAAACCTAGGAATCAAATATTCAGAGAACACACTATGTTTCCAAATACCTTTTAGCCCTAAAGGTGAAGTCAATTCCTAAAATAATAGAGCCCAAAAGTTCAGACCAACCCAATTATCCACATTACCCATGAATAATTGAAGAAAATAACCCAGAACAGACCAATAACAACCCCGGATAGAAACTCAATACACATGAAGCTAGGATCCCTTAATTACCTTACTATGTCTATGAGGAAGATATAAAACTAACCACATTCGAAAACCATAGCCAAAGTGTTGCACCCCCCTATTCCACTATCCAGATTTGAAAGCTACCTAATTACCTTATGCTACTATCAAGCCAAGAAACGCAATATCCCTTTTGACTCTAGTGTAGCCATAGTTCCTTTGTGCCCCAAGAAATAGAAGAATACCACTATTCTAGGGTGTGAACTGATAATAGAAACCAACATCCAATTCTAGCAAATAATTTCTAATTTTTCTGCCCAAAACTTCTCTTGCTAAAAAAAACAATTCCATACACTCAGGATCACAAGGGTGCCTATTCATCCCACCTACATCGAGGGGAGGTAGCTCTCATGGCACAATAAATTTTTTTTCAACAGAGGCGCTAAGAAGGAATGTTTTAGAACCTGAGGATCCATCTGTTCAGATAATAAACCCATCACATGTATCAAGCATGGGAGGGGGCGTTGTAGGTGACACCACCTCCCTCTTTCATGATGTCAAGAGTCAGTGAGGTGGCACCCTCCCCCCAGATTTCTACTACCACTTTCTCTTCCACCCCCACTGGGGCAACCTTGGTGGAATTTTAAATATCCTTTAACTTTTCAAATATTTTATATGATTTATAAGAATTACATAGCAATCAATATTTTATAAAAACTACTTTTGGGGGATTTAATTAATATCTATTAGCATTTAGTATTTTCCTTGATTTATTGATTCCTTTTTCCCTTATATCAACTCTTAAACTTGTCAAATATTCTTTGAATATCAAGGAATGGTGTTCATAGTAAGTATCGTTTCCTAACTTCCTTCACACTATGTCATATCCTTTTCAAATGTTACCAAAATATGGAATTCATATTCTTTTATTGAATAAGAATCCATATATTTATGTTGCAAAGTTTCTAAGCTATAATCTCAGTTTTTTCAAGAATTGAGAATAATAAGATCTTCTCATAGTAGATACTCCCAAGAATTCAACTTTTATTCAAGAATACTACATCATTATCTGGATCTAAGTCTATAATGATTATCCTCATATTATGAATAGTAATTACTAGATAACTATTAAGACTAGTATCATGACTAGTGGCCGTGTGATGAGATGGAATTTAAAGGTTTTTTTTTGGGCGTGTCTCACAATCGAGGATCAATTTTTTTATGGATGCAATGTCATGATATGGAGTGTGAGAGTTTAACTTAGAAATAATAATAAAAAATAGTGCTTCCAAAAGACTTAATAAATGGTGCTTTCACTGCAACAACAAATATCAATATTTGACTAGTATATTACTTGTGGTGATTGAGACCTAATATGTAAGTTGGTGGAGTGTACATTCATGGATTGTATTCAAACTTGGTGGCAAGATTCCAGCCATGTTGAAGGCCAGGAAATGTATCAATTCTAGCAAAAACTAAAAAACGTAAAAGCCAAATTGAAATGCAAGAATATAGAAGATTTAAACAACATCTTTTAGGTCAAAAAATAACTAAAAAAATATGAATCAAGTGTAATAAGCTATAATTACAAAGGGGTGATCATATGAACTTGTAATGTAAGAGCCCATTATCCTTTCCAAACTAGAAAAAATAAGAAAACAAGATTAAACAATCTAAAGAAAAATATATAGAGTTAGTTGGCTTTGGGAGGGGGGAAAGAACACTAATTTTTCACAAATCTATGCCCCAACATAGACATCAAAAGCACATTTACTCACTTAAGGATAAAAATGTTAGTAAGTTGTTTTTAACATAAATACATCGAGAAGGAGCTTCTCCTCTTTTACAGAGATTTTATTTCCAATCTTATGCCTAGCATAGATAGCACCATCAAGAAAGTAGCAACACACATTCCCTCATTAGGATCTATGGAGCATAATGGGGCTTTGCTGTGGGAGATCAACCTCGCTAATGTGGTGGCAGTAATCATGGACATGCCCAAAAAGAATGCATTAGAACTCATTGGATTCACAACCAAATTCTTTCAAGCTTGTTGGATTATTATTAGTGAGTAAATCCTTGAAGTGGCCAAGGAATTAAGAAAATCAACTTCAGTTTTATGTACTTTAAACGCCACATTTCTCACTATAATATAATGGCCCCTAAACAAGCCAAAGTGGATGAACTGCATGGCTTTAGGCCTATGAAACTCTATAATGTTATCTATAAAATAATTAATAAGGCAATTAGAGGAAATTTCAGCCTAAATGTGGCCTTGTAAGGAAAAATAACAGGAAAATAATAAAATAAGATTTATGAATTTTGGAGGGAAAAGAAGAATATTTATTATTATTATTATTATTATTGTATTTTTAGCTTATCTCCTTATAGGTTTTCTCAAATTTCAAGTGTAGACACTCGATGGATGAAAAATTAAATTATGCATCCATCGAGTACCCACTATGCATACTTTTGAGAAGAACTACATTGATAAAAATTGAAGATACACTAAAAAAACATGTTCAACACATTTTCTTAATGTATCTTCAATTTTTGTCAACGTGGGTCTTTCAAAAGTATGCATAATGGGTATTCGTTGGATGCAAAATTTAATTCTGCATCCAATGAGTGTCTACACTTGAAATTTGAGTAAACCTATAAAGAGATAAACCAAAAATACAATTAAAAAAGTAATATTTTTTTTTTTTCCATTCAAAATATTTACATATATCTCTTTTTAAATTTAAAGGATTTTGATTGGTTTACATATTATGTACATGAAAATTTCATGGGCACTTTTAGGCTAAAATTTCTTCTAATGCATAGCCACAATTACCTATAGCCAATCCTTTCTCACCTCATATCTTATGGAAAAATGGGTTATGTGGAGGGAAGGTAGATCCTAGAGGGAATATTGTTTGATCATATGGTCATGCACTCCTTACGATGGACCGAAAAGCTAATTATTCTTATCAAACTTGGTTTTTTCGATATATTTTAATATGATCAATTGATCCTTCATTATTGAGATATTAAAGGACTTTGAATTCACTAATGCCTAGGTCAATTGGATCAAAGATATAATCTCTACAACCTTATTCCCAATCCTTATCCATGGTGCCCCCATGGCCACATTCTCTCAATCACATGGAATAATATAAGAGGACCTCGTCTGCTCCTTTCTCTTTATTCTAGAATTAGAAGGACTAGGTAGAAATCTCAAAGTAGTTTCCTTCGAAAGAAAAGTAAAAGGCATCGAAATATTTTGAGAATATATCACTATTTCCAATTAGTGATTTGTGGATGAAACCATGTCTATGGAAACGCCTTCAAATAGGCCATAAAAGGAAACCATTTTTTTTGGAAGTCAGGGATGGATAAGAAGCTCTTTTCTGTGATGATCCATGGCCGTAGCTTCCAAGTTTCAACACTCATGAAACACTAAGGGAACTAAAATCCTATATTATTTACATCAATAGACACATAATAGTACAATATTGGCACACAAATCAAATAAATAACCATGGATGAATTTGGCTTCTAGAAGAAGCTTAACTTTCATAACCAATCATAAAAGATTGGAAAACATTTTAGAAATTTCTTCAACAATGTCACATCCAACCCTCTAATGATATAGATATATTACAAAAGGGTTACTAACCCAAGGGAATTTTTACAGTCAAATATTCTTAATACTTGGTAGTTGGGCATGCCAACCATCCAAAGGAAGAAATATGGTGGAATATTTGGAAGCAACATCTATAGCCTAAAGTAACCAACTTCCTTTGGATCCTACCAAGGGGTAGAAACTTGGTACAACCTTCTTAAAATAATTTTTCAAGGAACCTCCTTTTTCCACCCATGCCAATTAGCCATGAAGGATATAAAATAACTCCTCAATATGTGTCCCTTTATGGACAACCTTTGGTCTCAAGTTGCATTAATCATGAGAAAGACTGAGAATGTGTTGCTTAATTTTAAAAAATGAAGAAGGATGGATTTCATAAACCTATCCTCAATATAATATGGACCCTCCTATCGACATTAATACTTTGTGAGATATGGAAAAAATGAAATCATAGAATCTTCCAAAAGCGCAATTAGGCTATTGCAAGGATTTGGGAAAAAAATCAACAAAAAATTTGGGAGATGATTCTCTTACATCCTTGGTTAGGCTAAGTCCAAAAATCAAACAATGGGGAATTATGCATCCTTTATATATGGGAAATCTAACCAATCTAGTTTCCCCCCCCCCGAAGTCATTTCCCAAGCCCTTAGAATCCTGGATGTTTGGTCACCTCCTCCCCATAACTTCATTAAGTTCAACGTTGACAAAGCCTCTAAAGGCAACCCCTACGTAATAGGCTAAGAAGGAGCCTTCATATATAACTAAGGAGTTATCAGTCATATTTTTTCAGGATTTATGGGATACAACAAAAATAATTCATTCAAATGATTCACTATTGAATTTGGACTACATTTGGCTACATTGCACGATTTTTCAAAAATAATAGTCAAAGCGGGATCTCAAGTAGTCATATCAATGTTGAATAAACTCCTAAATGGTTCAACTCCTAAGAAATATTTCTTCCAGCTGGCATCTAAAAGTTAAACTAGTTTAGATTGCAAACATACTCCCTAGAATCCTAGTGGTAATCACTTCCCATGTTAAGTGAAATGGGAACAATATTGCAGGCATATTAGTAAATGAAGGCTACTCACACACCTTAATACCTCTCAATGATACATGGGAATATATCCTAGTTGTAGAAATTAATGTGTATATATGAAACTTCTCATGAAATTTACTAAATCATAAGATTCAAATATACTCTACTACTCTGAGAAATTCAATTCATGATATAGAACACATATCATGAACATGCATCAAGGATTAGAAAACATACACATATATTTATCTAAGGGAAACAAACTTCTCAAAACCCCTTCCTATATGTATTGCATTAATCAAATAATATGGATGAATACATATGCTTGTTCAAGCCTGAGCACAACCTACAAGTGTATAGTCTATCCCTCTATTTGAATGTCTGACTCTGGCCAACACTTAGATAATTTTTAAGACCTACAAGCTCCTATTTCCTTGTGTTTTTCCTTGAGAAATTAGGCCCTTATTAATTATGAAATCCCATCTTGATTGTGAAATTCCTTTAGGCTAATATTCGATTGCATGCACCACCTGTACACATGGGAATAGTCTAAAACTAATAGTACACTTCCTTGGAACCTCCACCTAAACTGGGAAACTCAAATTCTCTACATTAAACTACTATTTTGGGTTGATTGATAAGTTAACTGGTTGATCACTGAGTGTGATTGAAGTCACACTGCACAATTTTACCTTCCACTAGTTTGTAATATCCCAAAATGGGAAAGCAATAATATGTAAACACAAAAATGGAGTAACAGTGTTAAATTAGCTTATAAAATGTGTGAGAAACACATAGCCATAAATTAGTGTTACATCAACAACTTATTATGCCTTTTATGATCCCAAAATTTGGGGAAATGCAATGATATGGACCATTAAAACGTTAGTAATATCCCAAAATGGGAAAGCAAAAATATGTAAATAAAAAAATGGAGTATCAGTGTTAAATCAACTTATAAAATGTGTGAGAAACAAGTAGCCATCAATTAATGTTACAACAACAACTTATTATGCCTTTTATGATCCCAAAAATTGGGGAAATGCAACAATATGGATCATAAAAACATTATCTTCAGGTATTTACGTTATAAATGTGAGAAATGGTACTTGGATCTCTTATTTCATACATCATACATCTCACATATAGAATGGGAGAAAAAAAAAATCACTCTAGCCAAGTTAAACAGATCTCCCCAACCCAATATGGCCTAAAAATGACCAAACCCCATGAATTATGCCATGCAGAATTCCTGAAGCATGTGAAAAAATTATTCCATGAGGACTTCTACAAAAAAATATGTATAATAACATATCTGGAGTTTATATTGTACAAGAGCTAAGAAAAATGGACATCTAACCCTTTTTATACAATATGGAAATAACCCGGCAAGGGTTTCATGAAAGTACAATTATAAAATGAAAGATATGAAGATATAGATCTGAAACAACGCAGTTATACTGTAGCTCTGTATATATAGATATCTGAGTAATACAAGGAGTATAAGAGAATTCTTTATACAAGCCTTCTGGGAGAAGGGTTGGCCCTTTCCCCAAGGAACAAGCTTAAGATCAAGGGTCTTGACCCTGCTACTACAGTACTGAGAGAAATGACGCAGTTCATTTAAGGGAATGCACTGTAGAGGATGGAAAATGCTTTGGCCAAGTTCCAAGATGTGAAATATTCTCAAAGATCTCCCTCACCGATCTCCCAAAGAGAGGAATGATTCCTCCTCTGAAAAACAAGCTAGGGAAGTGGTGTTGTGAACCTTGCACTGCAACACCCTGCAACACAACATTACACTCTACAGAAATAATGTTGTAGCTGAAGGAGGATGCTTGGCCTCAAGCCTGAATGTGGAAAATTTAAGTACAATTCTTCTCCAAGAGGCCTCTCAAGTTAGGAGAAGGAATCCCTAAGAAGGAATGCCTTGTGCTAAGCAGCACTGCAATCTCAACTCAACAACTGAAGAATGCCCAATATTCATGGAGACCGTAAAATCAATAATCATCAAGCTAACCTCAAATGGCTTCCATTCTCTTCCTTATAAGCTATGTGAGCTTCCTCACCTTGGGTCCGACCCATTAGGGTTTCTAACATCACATGATCAATCTCCGTCCAAAACTGCGTTGTATCTCCATCAAGGCCACTCTTCCATAACAACGCTGTTTGATTTGGTCAAAGATGACCTCTTCAACTTGCTTCACCCCTTTTCACACCCAATTGTCTTCAATCCAACTCTCATATGTTTTTCTAAACTGATCCTTGTTCATATTGAGCTATTTTCATTGATGATCCACTCCTCTTCATGAATGTTGTTGACTTGGTCAAACTTGACTTTGTCCACATCCATTTGCCCCTGTTCACACATGATGGTGTCAAATCTAGCTACTAGAATGATCCCTTTTCATAACAAGATGGTTTTTATGCTAATCCAAGTTAAGTCTGGGCCTCTTTCCCCATTTATTCAACTACTAGGTGCAAAATCCAAAAATCAATATTCCTATTAGTTGCATGCTAATTTAGGAATATTACAGTCCTCCCCTCCAAAATGTTTCTTTTCCCCAAGCAACTGCAAGGATAGAACTAAAGAGTTTCCTATCCTCCTCCTATAGCATCCTCATATGATGAAATCCTCTAAGGAATATGACGTTGTCTCAACAATGAATCTCCATAGTGCCTCTCCCATGCATACAAGCTAGCATTTGGTGAACATCCCAAATGGCCATCATCATGAAAAAGGGAAGTACTCAAGGAGGCAACTAGGTGTTGTTTAGAGGTCCTCTCAAGGCATGGAGTCTGAAATACATTGGGAACTATCATTCCCATGTGAAACCTCCACCCCCAAGCTATCATCCATACAAAATGAGTCACCCTCCAACATGGCAACTCATGAAAGATCTCCTCCACCTTTGGCTCCAGCAATGTAGGTGGGCTGAATAGATGAACATGGTAGGCAAGATGGCCTACCCCACACTTTCTTTCTTTCCACTCATGATAAGTGTAAAGTATATGTTGATCTTGGGCTGCACCCAGGTTGCCCTCAAGTGGCAAAAAGAAGATTGGATCTTCAAAGATCCTCTCTCCAATGTCATGAATCATGCTAACCCAAACCATTCCATACAAGATGAATGGCACACCATCACCATATGGCATCCAAATTATAAGAATACTAAAGGTTGTGTGCAATTTTGGATGATACTAATGGGCTCTTTTCCTATGATACTATTAGAGTCGGTCTGGTTATACCTCCGTTAGAGATCAAAAACTCTTTGTTGAATTTCATTTTAGGTTTCTCATTCATCCAATCAGTTTCATTCCACTAGAAGCATAGATTATCTGACGGAAGGGTCTTGTCTCTCATTTTCCCTCATGTCATGTATCTGCTGGTTTGTGTCTAATCATTAAAGTTCATCAAAATTCATCAAGGTCAATTTTACAGTCATTCATAGTCGTAGATGGTCTTTTGGTCAGCAAAGAGTCTTTTCAGTCATTAGGTCTAGGGTTTCCTCTTCAAAAGTGTCAAATAATGCCATGCAGGCACATGAGGATGTTTCTAACAAGTTTTCATTTCAATATTTTCATCATCAATAATGCTTGAGAACAATTCTTCTTCAAAACTCTGTTTTGAAGAAGAAATCGTCAAATTGATTGTTTGTAATAAATATGTAATTTTTAAAGTTTTCCGTCATGAAGTACTTCAGATGCAGCCCTGGTCATCCTTTGCCGAAATACAATGCCAACCATCCTTGAAAAATTTGACAAAAATTTTCATCATTCAAGCTCAAAAAGTCAAAAAGGAAACTTGAAAACAAGAGTTGTATTATACCGTAAAGGCCAATTTCAAAACATTATAGTATTTTGGGACTAAAAAAATAAAATCCATCACCATAAGTTATTTTCATTGCTTCTGAAACATCCACTGGGTATGCCAAGAGATCGATTGAAGTCGAGTTTGGGTTGTGCAAGGCGAAAAACCTGATTTTGCCGCGCATCACAGGTTTGGGGTGCGCTGGCGGCGCATCGGAGGAAGCGTGCACATAGCCATTTTTCACCGTCATTGATTGCACTTTTGCGTGTATCTCTTCCGCGCCAAGACCGGGCTTGTGTGATGGTGCACGAGCATCCGGCGTAACCATCACGGCTTCATAAAAAACCAAAACAATTCCATCTATTCTGCTCCAAGTAAGTTTGAAAACTCTTGCCCATTGATTTTAGATAGTGTTTGGTGTTGTTTGGAGGCAAAGATATGAGAGTTTTGGTTGGTGAAATATAAACCCTATATCCATATTAAAAACTGCTCTTAGGGTTTGTATTTGAATTTTAAAGGGTGTGATTTTTGTGCCAAGAACTTCATAGCACATTCCCCATCATTGTCACGATATCATTCATATCCCTTCCCTATTCCTCTATAAAACCACTCATATCATTTGTTCTCATTTGCAATATCATTCAAATCCCTAAACCCTATCATTCCTTCTCCTTATTCCTCTCCCACATCATTTGCAAAAAATCCCCAATTCCCAACAGTCAAGTGACTGTTATTGCATTAAATTCACTTGGCAAATCCCCACTTTTCCCACTGGTCATATTTCCTCATAGTCCCTCATTTCCTATTTAGCACATTTGGCATTGAAAACAAAGACACTAAGTCCAATCTCTCATTTTCAACACACCAAACATACACCTTGCTTGCAGCACCATGATAGAGACAGATTCATCATATGAGCAAGAATATGAGCAAGACAGTGACTCAACCACAGAGCTAAATGTACCGAGAAGGCCTCATAAAAGTGGCAAGCACGTCAGAGAAGAGCCTACTTCCTTGACTCAATTGCAGGCTTGCCCGCTTGCAATGGCATGCTTTCAGCAACATTCATGTTTTCAGTATTGTGAGATGATTTTTAGATTCAGCATCATCAGGAGTTGGTTCGCTTTTTTGTTTTACATTTGCGTGATGGTCATGTAAACCTTGCTGGAGTGAATTTCACCTTGACACCAGAAGCCATTTCTCAGGCAACAGGGATACCGAATATAGGTGAAGAGTGGAACAAGAGATAGCAGTTGGATAGAGCATATTATGAACCTTACATCAGGCCTGGCTATTTGAGGCAGCTTAGCAGGGTATTCCCATTCTGGTTTCTGAAGGAGTCCTATGCGCCATTGATGAAACTCATCATCAGATACTTCAGTTGTGAGGGCCGATTCTCATGCCTTTATGCATACCATATCCGGCTGTTGATGCATTTCACGAGAGTGAGGATGATGAGCATTCCATACTTCATGTGCCGAAACATAGAGCAGATGGCTACTCTTGTGCAGAAGAAGACCCCCAAGCAGCAGCATAACAACATTTATCATTATGCGCTCATCAAGATCATTGTAGTACATCAGCTTGGATTGCAGGGCATTGCATGGGAGGAGTTCATTTCCCATGACTTCTTCACAGCCCCTCAGGCTCCTCCAGAGATTTTTCATGATGCAGGTGAGCCTTCACATCAGTTTGAGGGTCCCGAGACATAGCCTATCAGTGTTCCAGTGTGTGTTACCTATCAGAGAGGCGCGAGAGCATTGTTTGCAGTAGCACGACGAGTACTATCTCCACCCGGGGTGGAAGGGGTCTCGTTACCTTCATCAGCAGCGCGAGTACTATCTCCACTTGGGGTGGAAGGGGTCTCGCCTTCGACATCAGCACAAGCACAGGTTCAGGACAGAGGCAAGAGGTCTATTCATGATGAGGGCCCTTCAGGAGGCCAAGACACTGATTTTACACTCATTGATGTTGATTTGAGCTCTCCTAGCTCAAAGCTGAAAGAAATCATCCAGGAGCAGAAAGTTGAGATCGACACATTGACCGAGAAATTGTAGAGAGCTCAGTGGGTTATAAATTACTTGGAGCAGCGGAATAAACAACTGGAGGATCAGCAGACACTCATAGAGTTGCGGCAAATCCGTGAAGACTGGGAATTGGCCCGAAAAAGACCAGGTGACATGACACCTTTTGAGCGGCAGATTTGGCTTCAGAGAGTCAAAATTCATCTTGAGAAGCTGTTGGCGAAGGCCAATAGGGACAAGGACATGCTCAGACATATGAAGAACCACTATTGGGCCCGCACACATGTTTGCAAAGCGAAGAAGAAGATCCTGAAAGCGAGGCTAAGGAGGGCACTGAAACGTCGAAAGAGGCCTGATCCACTTCGAATCTTGGCCGAAGCTTCTTTGGCTGAACATGGCACCTGATGGGGGACCTTCACTCCAAATTTCAGCAAATTTGGAGAAAATTTTGTCAATTTTGTTTTTTTGGTCACAAAACAGGTTTTCTTGCCCGACGCGTCGCGCCACCTTGCGCGCGCTTACGTTTCAGAGATCTTCTGGAGGAAAAATTGATATTTTTGGGTTTTTTATGATAAGTTATGCATGCTCAGGAATGGCTGAGAGATTTCATCAAGTTCTGGGTGGTTTAAAGGGTCAAAAACACCTTGAAAATGGCCTTTCTGCCACCTTTTACACACACAGGAACTAGTCTTGGGAGATTGAAGTTTTGGAGGGGAAAATGAACTCCAAATTGAAAAATTCCACTTGGGTGGGATAGTAGACAGATAGGGCTTTTCAACGAGCTATCATGATCTCAATTTGTTCTTCGGGAAGTGCCTAAAAAATAGGCTCAAAGTGGCGCGACGCATTGAGTTTTTGGGTGCGGCGCATAGAGGACTTTTGCCTATTTTTCACCCTTCAGCTCAGAATTTCGCCCAGTTTTGACTAGTTTCACTTTTTGATGTAATTCTTGATCTACCTTGATGTAATTTGGTGACTATGATGTAATTTTGGCACATATTTACTTGTTCTAGAGGATTCATTCACTAAAAGGTGAAAATTAAATGAATGAATCAGTTTCCTTCCATATAGAGGCAAGTTGTTTGATTGCCTAGATTTCAGTTCCTAGTTTAGAATTGGTTGAAACAACTCCTAGAAGGATGAGCTCGACCCCTAGAGGCATGGGAGGGGGTTAGACTTGTCTATATATTGTATTTTCTGAGACATTTTCAGGGTTGGACTCTGGGGAATAGTTTGGCACCTCATTGTATATTCATTTCAGTATTTTTGGCAAAGGAAAGACCAGAGTTTTGTAGCACTTGTTGGGATCCTTGTAGCTCTGAGTTTTGATGATGTTTTTCTCCATGTATCTGTAAGTTTCATTAATTTTATATGTATTCCATTTCCCTTCTCTTTGCTTCTGAATTAAACAAATGAGTAACTAAGGTAGAATTCATTAGTTTGCTGGTGCTCTGCCTTAAAATTTTGTTTAGTTTTATATGTTTTCCTCCGTTTGAAGAGGATCCTTGCACCTTCCTGCCCTCTTCAACTCCTCAACAGTCTTTTCTATCCATTCATTGAATCTAAGACATCAAAGCCATTGCCTTCCCTGCCCCAACTTGAACTCTGCAAGAAATTGGCCTCATCCCCAAGCCCAAAACTGCCTTTCCCTTTTTCCAACAAAAACCCCTAAAAATCATTCCAAACTCCTTGATTAATATACCTAGCTTAAAATTAGCACTCATTTCAGTCATCTCAAGGCCTATTGATACATTTTTCCTGAGATTGACCCGAAGAGAGCCCTCTCCTGTTCTGGTAGGGCTAGCTACCAGACTAAGCGTGGTGTGGTGTTACCCTGAATCCCGCCTTCTTTCAGCCTGAGGTGGATTTGGGCAATAACATAGTGGCGACCATACTGGGGAAGAAAATGGTTTGCTTGTTGGTGTTACTTGTTTTATAAGTTACAGACGGAGCCTGAAGTTATGCCAGGTAGCCTTCGAAACGCTTTTGCTTTGCATTAGCGAAAGTAGCTAAACGATGCTTCAGTCAATCTATGGTTTAGCTTGTGAACGTGACACTTGACTTGTGAATTACCTAGTATATCAGATCATTCTGGACTTTTGGGTGATTGAGTCTAGAATTTGATAGGCTGAAATAGATCGGTTTTGTCCTTTGATTTTTTAATAGATCAACACACTGGCTTCCAGAAGACATACTAGAGCTAATCCCGATCCTGATCCGCCTCGAGTGTATGAGAATCCCAATCTGATTTCAAGAATCCTCCATCGAGAAAGTCCCGTGATCCCTTTGTTTAAATCTCATTCATGCCCTACTGTATTTGAATTCCTTGAAGATATTGAGTTTGATGATCAATTCGAGTTGTCGTTGTTTGAAACTAAGTCTGAAAGTGCTACTGGTTCTACTGTCATAAATCCCGAGTTTATCAAGTATCTTGAGATTGAACAAGCTAATAGATCCATTGATAGTTACATCTTGAACATTCAAAACTCTATTGTGGCAACGAATATTCCTGAGTTTATCGAATCTGCATCTGAAACTCTTGGTCCATCAGTAGTTACTTCTGATTCACAAGTTCACACTAAGCCTTCTTTCATTCCTACCATTCCCGTGCAACCATCTCTATCTGATCAGCAATCTACAGTAGTTCCTCCTCCATCCCCACCACATACACCTCGTACATCTACTGCTCCTACTCCACCCATTTCTCCAAGACAGATCATAAATCCACCAAGAGCAATGGCCGCTAGATTTTCACCTCTTGTCTTGCCACCAAACTTGGATGCTATGCCTGCTGATTATCAGAGTAAAATCCCTTTGTTTGATGGAACTCCTCAGAGTATTCCTGCTCAGCATCATATTGATAGGATGACAGACTTCTTTGATCTCCATGAAATTGATGAAGAGAATGTCACTATGAGATTGTTTGTGCAAACTTTTGGAGGTGAGGTACGTAAATGGTTCAGAGCTTTGCAGCCCAGAAGTGTTGCTACATTAGCCGAGCTTCAGAGACAGTTTTTACATCGGTGGGAAATAAAGAAATATCCACTTCAAATTACTTTTGAATATACCAAGATCAAGCTCAATCCTGGTGAGTCTGTCCAAGACTATATTATCAAATTTAATGTGGTTTATAATGCTATTCCTGATGATTTGAGGCCATCTAAGAAGTCAGCTTTGTTAAAATTCCCGGATGGTTTTGATCCGGACATGGCCTATTCATTATGAGAAAGAGATCCGCCCACTTTGGAGGATATGCAGAAGATTGCAGTGAGTGTGGAGGCGAATTTTAATGACAAGAGAGCTAGATTAAGAGCTGAGAAGAAATTTGTGATAAAGGAAGAAGCTTCTACATCATATCAGCTACTTCGTAAAGTGGAAAAAATGTTCGAAAGGTTCACACTTGATAAGCCCGAACCGCAGATTCAAAATCCCAACTTCTGTGGTCAGCAGTAGCCATAATTCAGGATCAAACAGCAAGAACAGCGAGCACAAGAACCAGCAGTCCAGCAGCAAGTAGAGACACCTCTTCAGAAGAATTTTGTTGGTCAGGATTCAGATGATGAAGATGATGTAGTAGGGGAGGAAAATCACTTATTTACTCCTGATGATTTGCCCATTTATATCACCGAAGATGAGGAGTATGCATAAAGTTCAGCTGTAGAAAGAGATGAGGATTTTATCTTGGCCAATGATGCAGCTCTTGAGGAAGAGTCGGATGAGTATCAGAGAGGTTATATGAATGCCTTGTCAGCCCAGCAGAAGCAATATTCTCTTAGAAATAGAGATGTGCCTGTCAACCCAATCCAAAAGAGAAAGGAAGTTTCAACACCTAAAAATGATTCACCTGTTGCACAAAAGAAAGCAAAAGAGATAGTTGATCCCGCTGCCACCAAGTCATCATCAGCAGAAAAATCAAATCAGCCAATTACATCGAGGGAGAAGGCTGAAAAGAAAGATGTTCCAGCCAAAGAGATCGAAAATACTTTAGCCTTTAGTTTGGAGAATGAGATTTCTAAATTAAAGGTATCCATTCCCTTGACTGAACTAATGAGGAACAACAGTTATAAAGGTCAAGTTTCTAGAATTTTGAATTTCGATCCCATGTCTGATATGGTGAATATTGAAGATGATCAACCAGAACTGATATTTGGACCAGCTTTAGATGGTGAGTCTCCAGATAGCGAAGTGCCTCCTTTTTATATCAGTCTTCGATTGCATGAGTTTGTATTGCATAATGCCATGTTCGATTCCGGTGCTTCCCATAATCTTATGCCGAAGGCAATCATGGAGAAGTTGGGTTTAGACATCACTAGGAAGTACCATGATATTTATTCATTTGATTCTAGCAGAGTGAGATGTATTGGGCTCATTAAAGACTTGGTTGTTAGTTTGGATCAGATTCCCACAAAGAATGTTTTGATGGACGTAGTTGTGGTAGACATTCCTCCCAGGTTTGGTATGTTGCTTTCCAGATCTTGGGGAGCAAAATTGAAAGGGACATTACAATTATATTTCTCCTATGCAACGATTCCCGTGTTTGGTCAAATGAGAAAGTTGTACCGGGAACAAAAAATGAAGTATATGATTACAACCAAGGAGAAACCGGTCAATCATCCGATTAATTATGTACATACAGATTTAGAGTCTTTTGTTTTGTTTGCCAATAGTTTCAATGATGTAGATAGTCAGTTAGTTCAAGCAGAAGATATTCCAGAGATTACCGATAATTTCAAAGAATTTTTTCAAAAATAAAGGCAAAAACTGGAAAGCACAGTTGCGCAATCAGCTAAAGATAGTGGACAACAAACAGAAAAAACAGAGCTAGCACAATTTCAGCACTTAGAAGATGATGAAGAGGGTCTATGGACCATGGATTTCGATGGTGCAGTGGGAAATGATGGTGCTGGAATTGGTATTTGGGTACGTAGTCCTTTTTCCGCTCCAAACAAGGTATCGAGCAATGTACGGGTATGTTCTTACAAGCTAGCATTCAATTGTTCGAACAATGAGGCTGGATACGAAGCTCTGATTGCTGGCCTAAAAATTCTTAGAAAGCTGAATGCTAAGAGAATTGTAGTCTATGGCGACTCCGAATTGGTGATTAAGCAAGTGAAGGGTGAATACCAAACGAAGCATCCCCGAATGCGGGCTTACTGAAATGTTGTTCTTGATATTTTGAAGTTGTTTTCAGATTATACCTTGACTTGTATTCCTCGCATTCAAAATGGAATTGCAGATGCACTTGCTAAGGCAAAAAGTAATTTGAAGATCCCAATGAATTCAAGTAATAAGTTCAAAATCCATGTGAAGCACCGTCCTACCATCCCAGATAATCAAAGATGTTGGCAAGTTTTCCAAGATGATGATGAGATTAATGATTTTCTGCAAAACAAAGGTAAGTTCAAAGATACCTCAATTGATGTAGAATATGATGATGGTGAAGCTAATGTGCAAGTCAATCAAATGGAAGTGTTGCAGCTGAAAGATAACATTATTCCTAAAGGTTTGATACCTTTAGAAGAGCTCATCGATCAAGATGATGTAGCTAAGAAACCAACCTTACGACCAACTGAAAAGGGAGTTGAAGATGTAAACATTGGAACAGCTGAAAATCCAAAGATGGTGAAGTTATCCAAATCATTGCCACCGGAGGTAAAAGAAAAATATGTGAGTTTGTTGTCTTCTTTTGCTGATGCTTTCGCTTGGGACTATTCAGATTTAAAGACGTATGATACCAATATAATTCAGCACACTATCCCAATCAAGCCTAATCAGAAGCCTTTCAGACAGAAGCTAAGAAGAATCAACCCGAAGTTGCTGCCATCAATTGAGAAGGAGGTAAACAGGTTGTACAAAGCAGGAATCATTTTTCCCATCAGATTTTCTGATTGGATTTCCAATTTAGTGCCAGTGTGGAAAAAGACAGGTGAGATTCGGTTGTGTATTGATTTCAGAAATTTGAACAAGGTGTCATTGAAGGACAATTATCCATTGCCTAAGATGGATCATATACTGCAGCGAGTAGTTGGAGCATCTCGCATGTCACTACTCGATGGTTATTCTGGATATAACCAAATTTTGGTCCATGAGGACGACTGAGACAAAACAGCGTTCACCACTCCGTGGGGAACTTTCCACTATGCCAAGATGCCATTCGGTTTGAAGAATGCTGGTGCAACTTTTCAGTGGGCGATGGACGTGGCTTTTGCGAATGAGAAAGATGTTTTCCTTGTTATATACCTTGATGATTTGACGGCCTTTGCCAATTAAGATGAAGAGCATATGTATCACTTGAAAGTTGTTTTTCAAAAGTGCAGAAAATATGGTGTCTCGCTTAATCCTAAAAAGAGCTTGTTTGCCATGGATGAGGGAAAATTACTTGGTCACATTATTTCAAAAGATGGCATTCGTATTGATCCAGCACGTGTTGAAGCAATTCAGCAAATTGACCCTCCCAGGAACAAGAAGGAGATTCAGTCTTTTAATGGTAAGATGAACTTTTTACGCCGTTTTGTCCCTAACCTTGCTGAACATCTAAGAGAGATAACAAATATGCTGAAAAAGGACAGCCAAGTAAAGTGGACTGAAGAGGCTGTAAAGTCCTTTAATTTGGTGAAGTTGGCACTATCTTCAGCTCTGGTGTTAATCAGCCCGGATTACACCCAAGATTTTATTTTGTTTTCATTTGCTTCGGAGCATACCATGGCAGCTGTGTTAATGCAGAAAAGAGATGGGCATGAGAAGCCAATAGCTTTTTTTAGTCGAACTATAAGAGACGCAGCCTTGAAGTACAACATCATTGAGAAGCAAGCTCTATAACTGGTAAAAGCATTAAAAGATTTCCGAGTACACATTCTACATTCTCATATTTTGGCTTATGTTCCTAACGCTGCTGTGAAAGATGTTTTAGTACAAACTGATCCGGAAGGAAGACGAGGCAAGTGGATTACAGCTTTGCTGGAGTATGATGTGGAGATAAGGCCCACGAAGCTTATCAAGGGACAGGGGCTGGCGAAGCTTATGGCTGAATCGAATTTGCATGCATTAGACATAAATCTGATTGCTGCTATGTCTGATGAGGATGAGGAGAATTCGCCACTTCAGGTATCGGAAATTTTTGTTGCTTCCCCATGGTATTCAGATATCGTGTATGTTCTTCAAAATTTGTCATCACCGCTCGGCATGACTAGAAACAAAGGTAGAACTTTGAAACTGAAGGCTGCAAAATTTTGTATTTTGAATTCTGCACTTTATTGGAAAGATCCAGGTGGTGTTTTATTGAATTGTTTGGTGGAGGAAGAAGCGAAGAAGGTAATGGAGGATTTCCATAAAGGAGACTGCGGGGGTCACCTTTTTTGGAAAACAACAGCCAATAAGATTTTGAGAGCGGGATACTATTGGCCGACATTGTTTGCTGATGTGTATAAGACTGTCAAAAGCTGCCATGAGTGCCAGATTTTCGAAGGAAGACAGAAATTACACCCTTTGCCGGTTAAGCCTATTGAGGTAAGCGCCCCTTTTCAGTAGTGGGGTTTGGATTTCATTGGCGAGATCCATCCTCCTTCTTCAGCTCAACATAGATGGATCCTAACAGCAACTGATTATTTCACAAAATGGATTGAAGCAGTTCCCACCAGGCAAGCTACGGATTCGGTAATCATTTCTTTCCTTGAGAGTAACATTTTGTCTCGCTTTGGTTGCCCGAATAAATTGATCACTGATAATGCAGCAGCTTTCAAATCAAGAAATATGATTGAGTTTTGTGACAAGTATAAAATCATTTTGGGGCATTCAACCACCTATCATCTGCAAGGCAACGAATTGGCGGAATCTTCCAATAAATCTTTAGTCAACATCATTAAAAAGTTGTTGGACATAAACAAGAAGAGTTGGCATAAGAAGATGGTCAATGCGCTATGGGCTGATCGGGTGAGTCAAAAGAAATCCATTGGTATGTCCCCCTTTGAGTTAGTTTATGGAATTGATACAATGTTTCCGACCTCTCTCGCAGTTCCGGTGGTCAAGCTTCTTCAGGAAGATGGCAGTGAAGAAAGCCATATGCAGAGAAGAATAAATCAGATGATTCATTTGCAACAAACGAGAAAAGAGGTTTTCCAAAACACATTTAAGTTGCAGGAGAGAATCAAGAATATCTATGACAGGAAAGTGAAGGCGAATAAATTCCAATTGGAGGAAGTGGTGCTGAAGTGGGACGCAAAGAATGAGAACAAAGGTAAGCACGGTAAGTTTGAAAATCTCTGGAAAGGACCCTTCAAGATTGTTGCATATCGAGGTCAGAACGCCTTTCTTCTGAAGGAGATGAACGAGGAAGATTGTCTAGGAGGGCCGGTCAATGGTCGACTGCTCAAGTGGTACCATTTTTAAGATGTTTTCTGCTGATCACATTGTCATTGTACATATCATTTATTTCAGTTTCATCGCAAGTGTGCACTGTGATCTTTTCTTCAGTTTGGGGCCCGAACTGAAGGCTATAATTCTGAAGAAGGATTTCAGTTTTGGTTTGAAGTCTGTCGAGTCGGTTTGGTTCAATCATTTCAAATTTGAAAGTTGAGTCAGTTTGAGTCAGATTTTCAGTCAAATAAATTGAGTCAAAAGTCTTGTGTGGATTTCTCGAAATAATGGACTCCATAGCCCAATGGACGAAGGCACTGTCTATCTCTCCCAGAGATCTACCGTTCTTGGCACCTCTAAGGAGCCACCATCCCCATTGGAGCCAATGTTGGTTATACCTCCTTCAGAGATCAAAAACTCTTTGTTGCATTTCATTTTATGTGTCTCGTTCAATCAATCAGTGCATTCCATTAGAAGCATAGATTGTCTGACAGAAGGGTCTTGTCTCTCATTTTCCCTCATGTCATGTATCTGATGGTTTGTGTCTGATCATTAAAGTTCATCAAAATTCATCAAGGTCAATTTTACATTCATTCATAGTCGTAGATGGTCTTTTGGTCAGCAAAGACTCTTTTCAGTCATTAGGTCTAGGGTTTTGTCTTCAAAGGTGTCAAATAATGCCATGCAGGCCATGGGGAGGTTCTAAATAAGTTTTCATTTTAAGATTTTCATCATCAATAATGCTCAAGGATGATTCTTCTTCAAAACTCTTTTTTGAAGAAGAAATCGTCAAATTTATTGTTTGTAATAAATATGTAATGTTTAAAATTTTCCGTCATGAGATACTTCAGATGCAGCCCTGGTTATCCCTTGCCGAAATACAATGCCAACCATCCCTGAAAAATTTGACCAAAAGTTTCATCATTTCAGCCAAAAATCAAAGAGAAAACTTGAAAAACAGAGTTGTATTAAAGGTGAAAAAGTGCCAAGCCAAAAAACATAAGAAAGTGGGTTTTCACAAAGCAAAAATCAAAAGCCATGACTATAAGAGATATTTTCACCATTCAGATGTCATTTGCAAACAAGAAGTTGTCAAAACACTCAAGAGAAAATCATGGAAGGCAAAACTGTGTTTTTTGAAGACCGACTGTGTGTTTGAAGTGCGCGCGGCGCATTGGGAGAAGGCGCGGCGCACATAGGCCACGCGGCGCATTGGGCCAAATCTCACTGTGGAGAATTGCACTATCGCGGTGCACTGGGTTTGTGCATGGCGCACAGAGCCTCCAAGCAGAAATTCATCACGGCTTCATAAAAAACTAAAACAATTCCATCTCTTCTGCTCCAAGTAAGTTTGAAAACTCTTGCCCATTGATTTTAGATTGTGTTTGGTGTTGTTTGGAGGCAAAGATATGAGAGTTTTGATTGGTGAAATATAAACCCTATATCCATATTAAAAACTTCTCTTAGGGTTTGTATTTGAATTTTAAAGGGTGTGATTTTTGTGCCAAGAACTTCATAGCACATTCCCCATCATTGTCACGATATCATTCATATCCCTTCCCTATTCCTCTATAAAACCACTCATATCATTTTTTCTCATTTTCAATATCATTCAAATCCCTAAACCCTATCATTCCTTCTCCTTATTCCTCTCCCATATCATTTGCAAAAAATCCCCAATTCCCAACAGTCAAGTGACTGTTATTGCATTAAATTCACTTGGAAAATCCCCACTTTTCCCACTGTTCATATTTCCTCATAGTCCCTCATTTCTTATTTAGCACATTTGGCATTGAAAACAAAGACACTATGTCCAATCTCTCATTTTCAACACACCAAACATACACCTTGCTTGCAGCACCATGACAGAGACAGATTCATCATATGAGCAAGAATATGAGCAAGACAGTGACTCAACCACAGAGCTAAATGTACCGAGAAGGCCTCATAAAAGTGGCAAGCACGTCAGAGAAGATCCCACTTCCTTGACTCAATTGCAGGCCTGCCCGCTTGCAATGGCATGCTTTCAGCAACAGTCATGTTTTCAGTATTGTGAGATGATTGCTCAGATTCAGCATCATCAGGAGTTGGTTCGCTTATTTGTCCTACATTTGCGTGATGGTCATGTAAACCTTGCTGGAGTGAACTTCACCTTGACACCAGAAACCATTTCTCAGGCGACCGGGATACCGAATATAGGTGAAGAGTGGAACAAGAGACAACAGCTGGATAGAGCATATTATGAACCTTACATCAGGCCTGGCTATTTGAGGCAGCTCAGCAGGGTATTCCCATTCCGGTTTCTGAAGGAGTCATATACGCCATTGATGAGACTTATTATCAGGTACTTCAGTTGCGAGGGCCGGTTCTCACGCCTTTATGCATACCACATCAGACTTTTGATGCATTTCACGAGGCTGAGACTGCTGAGTATTCCATATTTCATGTGCCGAAACATAGAGAGGATGACTACCCTTGTGCAGAAAAAGACTCCAGAGCAGCAGCATAACAACATTTATCATTATGCACTCATCAAGATCATTGTGGTACATCAGCTTGGATTACAGGGCATTGCATGGGAGGAGTTCATTTTTCGTGACCTTTTTACAGCCCCTCAGCCTCCTCCCGAGATTGTTCATGATGCAGGAGAGCCTTCACATCAGTTTGAGGTTCTCGAGATAGAGCCTATCAGTGCTCCAGTGTGTGTTACATATCAGAGAGGCCCCAGAGCCTTATTTGCAATAGCATGACGAGTACTATCTCCACCAGGGGTGGAAGGGGTCTTGTTATCTTCATCAGCAGCGGGAGTAATATCTCCACTTGGCGTGGAAGGGGTCTCACCTTTGACATCAGCACAGGTACAGG
This sequence comes from Pinus albicaulis, assembly GCA_034641835.2. Lineage (NCBI taxonomy): Eukaryota > Viridiplantae > Streptophyta > Pinopsida > Pinales > Pinaceae > Pinus > Pinus albicaulis. The sequence continues at coordinate 161,272 of JAXQQM020081563.1, forward strand.
TACAGGACAGAGGCAAGAGGCCTATGCAGGATGAAGGCCCTTCAGGAGGCCAAGACACTGATTTTACACTCATTGATGTTGATTTGAGTTCTCCCAGCTCAAAGTTGAAAGAAATCATCCAGGAACAGAAAGCTGATATCAACACATTGAACGAGAAATTGCAGAGAGCTCAATGGGTTATAAATTACTTGGAGCAGTGGAATAAACAATTGGAGGATCATCACACACTCATGGAGTTGCAGAAAATCCGTGAAGATCGGGAATTGGCCCGAAAAAGACCAGGTGACATGACACCGTTTGAACGGGAGATTTTCCTTACGAGAGCCAACATTCATCTTGAGAAACTATTGGTGAAAGAAAACAAGGACAAGGACATTCTCAGACATATGAAGAACCACTATTGGGCCCGCACACATGTTTGCAAAGCTAGGATGAAGATCCTGAAGGCGAGGCTAAGGAGAGCACTGAAACGTTGGAAAAGGCCTGATCCACTCCAAATCTTGGCCGAAGCTTCTTTGGGTGAGCATGATACCTGATGGGGGATCTTCACTCCAAATTTCAGCAAATTTGGAGTAAATTTTGTCATTTTTGAAATTTTGGTCGCAAAACAGGTTTTTCTGCCCAACGCGTCGCGCCACTTGGCGCGCGCTTATGATTGGGACATATTCTGAAGGAAAACTTGATATTTTTGAGTTTTTTATGATAAATTATGCATGCTCAGGAATGGCTGAGAGATTTCATCAGGTTTGGGTGGTTTAAGAGGTCAAAAACACTCAAAAATGGCCTTTTTGCCACTTTTTGCACCAGCAGGAACCAGTCTTGGGAGATTGCAGTTTTGGAGGGGAAAATGAAATCCAAATCCAAAAATTCCACTTGGGTTGGATAGTAGATAGACAGGGCTTTCCAACGAGCTATCATGAGCTCAATTTGGACTTTGGGAAGTTCCTCAAAAATAGGCTCAAAGTGGCGCGACGCATTGAGTTTTTGGGCGTGGCGCATAGAGGACTTTTGCCTATTTTTCACCCTTCAGCTCAAAATTTCTCCCAATTTTGACTAGTTTCACTTTTTGATGTAACTATTGATCTATCTTGCTGTAATTTGATGACTATGATGTAATTTTGGCTCATATTTACTTGTTCATTCACTAAAAAGTGAAAATTAAATGAATGAATCAGTTTCCTTCCATATAGAGGCAAGTTGTTTGATTGCCTAGATTTCAGTTCCTTGTTTAGAATTGGTTGAAACAGCTCCTAGAAGGATGAGCTCGACCCCTAGAGGCATGGGAAGGGGTTAGGATGGTCTATATTATGTATTTTCTGAGTCATTTTCAGGGTTGGACTCTTGGGAATAGTTTGGCACTTCATTGTACATACACTTCTACATTTTTGGCAAAGGAAAGACCAGGGTTTTGCAGCACTTGTTGGGATCCTTGTGGCTCTGAGTTTTGATGATTTTTTTCTCCATGTATCTGTAAGTTTCATTAATTTTATATGTATGCCATTTCCCTTCTCTTTTCTTCTGAATTAAACAAATGAGTAACTAAGGTAGAATTCATTAGTTTGTTGGTGCTCTGCCTTAAACTTTTGTTTAGTTTTATATGTTTTCCTCTATTTGAAGAGGATCCTTGCACCTTCTTGCCCTCTTCAGCTCCTCAGCAGTATTTTCTATCCATTCATTGAATCTAAGACATCAAATCCATTGCTTTCCCTGCCCCAACTTGAACTCTGCAATAATTTGGCCTCATCCCCAAGCCCAAAACTGCCTTTTCCTTTTTCCAAATAAAAAAACCCCTAAAAATCATTTCAAACTCCTTGATTTGTATACCTAGACTAAAATTAGCATTCATTTCAGTCATCTCAAGGTCTATTGATACATTTTTCCTGAGATTGACCCGGAGAGAGCCCTCTGATGCAGTAGGAGCTAGCTACCCGGACTAAGCGTCAGTTTTGATGTTACCACGAACTACGCCTTCCTTCAGCTTTGAGGTAGATTTAGGCTATAAAGCTCTGCTTGTGAGTCTTCCCAACTACTGTTTGAGAACATCATGTGGCAAGTTGTCCTCCAATGAATTACTAGCTGTGCATGTTTTCTCATTTACTATGTGGTAGTAATCAGCAATATATATCAGTTGAGCATAATCAAAATAGCAATACACTTGCCCAAAGTCATGTAGAGATGGGTTTTCATTATTATAAAGGTTGGCCCTAAAGTGACCATGAAACCCAAGAATAATCTTGCTCTCTTGTGGAGCAATGCACTGTTCATAGATGGTGAGAAGATACAAATACTCAATGGAACAATCAATAAGTACATAAATGTATTTCTTACCATGCATAGTGAGTAGGCTGAAAGTGAGGCCCATGGATGAGTCCTCCCATGAGAATATTCTCATAAAAATCTGCAAAAATAAGGGATGCATACTCCTCTTGGAACACTCCATCAATAGACACGTATTCCCAAGTGACAACGTTGTTGGCCTTAGTGATAAGCCTCTTGTCACTCCATGACTCCTTTCTTTGACATTCCACATGCCAAAGCCATCCACCATCATGCTGTTATGTGAGGAAATATTCTTCCTATGTGGAAGCCTCTCCTTATCCTCCAATGCTGAAGGGTAGCCCCTTTGCACTTTGAATGTGCCATCCCCCTCTCTGGAAATATCATGATAAGTATGGGAAATATTCTGCCCATACTCTCCCAAGAGAAACCATAGCAACAATAACTCTTGCTGCTCCCTTATTTCTCCCTCCTACAAGCCATAGCATAATATCATGATAGTTGTCTTGTATGATCCCCCATACAAACAAATATTCTGCTACCATATCATATGGGTGCCATGCAATGCCCCCATCCTCAACATACCTTTTGAAAAAGGGTATGTCACATGATGGACAAACTTTCTCAAGAGTAGCCAATGCAACCTTGCCTCTTGCTATCCTGTGTCATAAATTTGCAAGTGGCTCACCAACCTCTTGCTCTCCATCCATTCCCATTCATCCATATGTGGATGCCTCTCATCATGCTCTACCTTGGTACCCTTCCAATGAAGACTACCATTCTCCCAAAGTAGATTCCTCTTCTTGCATCTCATGGGATGTTGAGATGCAACTCCTTGGAGATCTCCTAGAAAAGATCTCACACCAATGATCACCTTGAATCCATAAAGATCCAAGTGTGCTTAAGGTAAAACATCATCATAAAGTGATACATTGTTCATCATGTCCTCCAAAATTTTACACCCCAACCCCAAGTGTTATATGCAACTCAATAAGGGTGCATTGGGATGATCTTTAACCCCTTCTTTGATCAAACCAAAGCTGTATAATGCAGTGCAAGCTTGCTGCACCAAATCAACAATGTGTTTTGATCCTTGATCATGCAAAGACATATTTCCAAGGCTTCCCATAATATTTTCTGAAATGATAGAAAATGGAAATTCATGCATACCGTGGTGGAACTTGGGTACATCTTGGATGGCTGCAATAGTTCCTTCCCCCAGTGTGATGGTGCCTTCAACTGCTGATGTAGATGGCTACTCCTCCATGATTGTGACAGTGCTACAGCATTTTGCCTCCAGTGGTGGTGAGGGCTCCTCCTTGTCTGATCGCTCTCTATAAAAAAAATTTATCACCCTTTAAGAGAAATCTACAAAAGTAGATACTCTTGCCTGACTCACATGGTTAAACCACCAAGTGCTTGCCTTACCCTCCAAGTGCAACGCTGAAATCTCAACAACTTCTCTTTTTACTACTAGATGTAGTAGGAAGAATGCCTCTAGCTTCATCACCCAAGATTTTGTTGTAAATGTGGGTGATCCATCAAAAGTAGACAATAGAAATCTATTGCCCCTTATAATCCTATTGCTGTAGGGCCTTCTTTCTTCTTCTAGCTGGATAAACTGAGGAAAAGCTAGAGTCACTTTGAAAGCTCTAGGTTGATATTTGTATTCTGCCAAGTATCCACTTAGGATCTCATGTTCCAAGTGTTCTCCATGCTTCTTGTCTTATCCTCTTTGAGAATAGGAAGTGCATGGCCCTTCCTCTTCTTGAAACCCTTTGGGAGTTTCATTGCACATCTTCTCTTGCATCTGCTTAACCTCCTTGGAGAGGTTCTTCCTAGATCTGAACAGTGATGAGATTAAACTCATTCTCTCCATCATTCTGATATCTTATTATTTTTATTATCTTCTTGATTGCATAATGGCTGGAACTCACAGGCTGAGCCAAGATTATGCTCTAATACCATTGTAATATCCCAAAATGGGAAAGCAACAATATGTAAACACAAAAATGGAGTAGCAGTGTTAAATCAACTAATAACATTTGTGAGAAACACATATCCATCAATTAGTGTTACATCAACAAATTATTATGCCTTTTATGATCCCAAAAGTTGGGGAAATGCAGCAATATGGACCATAAAAACGTTAGTAATATCCCAAAATGGGAAAGTATCAATATGTAAACAAAAAAATGTAGTAGCAGTGTTAAATCAGCTTATAAAATGTGTGAGAAACACATAGCCATGAATTAGTGTTACAACAACAACTTATTATTCCTTTTATGATCCCAAAAGTTGGGGAAATGCAGCAATATGGACCATAAAAACGTTATCTTTAGGTATTTATGCTATAACTGTGAGAAATGGGACTTGGATCCCTTAGGTCATACATTATACATCTCAAATACAGAATGGAAGAAAAAACAAATCACTCTAGCCAAGTTAAATATATCTCCCCAACCCAATATGGCCTAAAAATGACCAAACCCCATGAATTATGCCATGCATAATTCTTGAAGCATGTGACGGCATTATTCCCTAAGAGTTTCTCCAAAAAAATATGTATAAGAACTGATCTGGAGTTTATATTTTCCAAGAGCTAAGAAAAATGGAGATCTAACCCTTTTTATACAATATGGAAATAACCCGGCAAGGGTTTAATGAAAGTACAAGTATAAAATGAAAGATATGCAGATCTAGATCTAAAACAACGTAGTTATATTGTAGCTCTGTATATATATAGCTGAATAATAAAAGGAGTAGAAGATAATTCTTTATACAAGCCTTCCAGGAGAAGGGTTGGCCCTTTCCCCAAGGAACAAGCTCAAGATCAAGGGTCTTGACCCTGCTACTACAATATTGAGAGAAATGATGCAGTTCCTTCAAGGGAATATGCTGTAGAGGATGGAAAATTATTTGGCCAAGTGCCAAGATGTGAAATATGCTCAAATATCTCCCTCATTGATCTCCCAAACAGAGGAATGATTCCTCCTCTGAAAAACAAGCTAGGGAAGTGGTGTTGTGAACCTTCCACTGCAACACCCTGCAACACAATGTTACACTTTGCAGAAATAACATTGTAGCTGAAGGAGGATGCTTGGCCTCAAGCTTGAATGTGGAAAACTGAATTACAATGCTCCTCCAAGAGGCCTCTCAAGTTAGGAGAAGGAATCCCTAAGCAGGAATTCCTTGTGCTAAGTAGCACTGCAATCTCAACTCAACAACTGAAGAATGCCCAATAGTCATGGAGACCATAAAATCAATAATCATCAAGCTAACCTCAAATGACTGCCATTCTCTTCCTTATAATCTATGTGAGCCTCCTCACCTTGGGTCCCACCCATTAGGGTTTCCAACATCACATGATCAATCTCCCTCCAAAACTGTGTTGTATCTCCATCAAGGCCACTCTTCCATAATAGCGTTGTTTGATTTGGTCAAAGTTGACCTCTTCAACTTGCTTCACCCCTTTTCACACCCAAGTGTCTTCAATCCAGCTCTCATATGTTTGTCTAAACTGATCCTTGTTCATATTGAGCTATTTTCATTGATGATCCACTCCTCTTCATGAATGTTGTTGACTTGGTCATACTTGACTTTGTCCACATCCATTTGCCCCTGTTCACACATGATGGTGTCAAATCCAGCTACTAGAATGATTCCTTTTCATAAAAAGAGGGTTTTTATTCTAATCCAAATTAAGTATGGGCCTCTTTCCCCATTTATTCAACTATTAGGTGCAAAATCCAAAAATCAATATTCCTATTAGCTTTATGTTAATTTAGGAATATTACATAGTTCCTATAACAGTTAGAACTAGTTTAACTGACAATAGTTCAATTTAACTAAATTATATTGCTAGAAATTATAATTCACTCATGCTCAACTAAAACCAAGTATTCCAACTCGAATTATCTAAGATAATTGGGTGACACAAGGAATGTCACTCAAGTTAACTCATCCAAGTTGTCTGCTATGGAAATTCAAATTTTCTCTAGTTTGACCAAGGAAAATTAAACTTATATTTTTCTTGCTACATTTTCAACACTAGCATAATTATTGAAGGAAAAATAGGTTAATGAAAATGAACATGAAATTCCTATATGGAGTGGCATTGAATGAGATATGTCAGGAAGGGAGTTGGTGACTATCCAACCAAACAATAATGGGAAGGGACATGCTAGGTTGTCCCTCCCATGGATGAAAAAGATTATACTACATGTAGTGGCCACCTCCATGCAACACCATAACTGATTTGAGCTTCCTTTTTGTTTCCACCATCTTTGTCATGTGATAGAGGATAACAAGAGTTTGTTTCTACATGAGAAAATGATGCCATGAAATTTATTATATGGATTTCACTGTTAATGGAGATTATTCTTCCCTCTTGGAAGTCACTATATTGGAAGGAAACATCCATGCATACTCCTATAAGTTTTTTTTGTTATCTGGTTGGCATTGTTCCTCCCCTACTACTCTTGAAGTCGGCACACTAGCCCTGAGTTGCAAAGTTTAGTGCCTGTCCTCAGGCAAATGTGCTTTAGATAATTGATTCCTTGAGTGGGAATTGGAAAGTGCAAGATTAATACCATAAATATAACTTTGTTCTTCTTCTTGGTTATTTCAAGCCTTTCACAAGACAATATATTGGGTTTGTATTCTTTTCTTCACATAGAATGTTCTGCTAGGACGAGTTCTCAGATGGGCGTCAACAAGGGGTTTATAATTGTATCTCAATTACTTTTTCTTCTTCAACATGAATCATCATGTTTCTCATTGGTCAAATGTTATAGATTTAATCCCTAATTTTTTTGTTAGATACAACCATGCTATTTGAACAATGATGTTACATAATAGGGGCCTCTTATTATGAGGCTAGGGGAGGATCTCAACCATATTTCAAAGTTGAAACCTTAGCTTGACAATTTCAAGAGAAAATTACCTCCAACATTGAATGTTAACATCATAAGGTAGAACAATAAATTATCAAGAGAGAGAGGTTTCCTATCTCACATTGATATTGTGGCTAAGGTTTTGCATGAATTTGAAACACAGGTAGCACCCATGGGAGCTAGAATCAATAATTACACACCATTTACATGTATTAGAAAATGAAGTTTTTATTAGGGAAGGCTTTGTTGGATAGAAATGATGCCAAATATGAGATTTTCATTATGTTGGATAGGCTTAAAATTCACATCAAGGACATGGATTGCAAAATGGAAAGGATTAAATCCCAATTGGGCGTCCCTCCTGAGAAAGGAAGCTCCAAATACCATGGCAAGGAACCCATTGAGGTAGATCCTTCCAACTTCACTCACCATCCATGACTTTCTCCTTTATTTAGTAGTTTTTTTCTCCTATCTAGAGCTTATTAGTTTGAATATCCCAGTTAGCTAAGTGCCATCAATTTTTGGACAAGGTAATTTTTTTATTTTTTGGTTGAAATTTTGGACCCCATGCTTTGCTAGTTAAAATATTTACATTAAAACTAGTTTCATTTCCTTAATGGCATACCAAGGCATGTTTTGGATATTTAGACTTGTAAATGTGCGAAATATCAATATAAAATTCAACCTTACAATATGTGTGTGTGTGTGTGTGTGTGGGTGTGGGTGGGTGGGTGTGTGTGTGTGTGTGTGTGGGTGTGGGTGGGTGGGTGTGTGTGTGTGATGAAGCAACATTTCAATGTGACGAACAAAAACCGTCACTATGATGAACATGAAATTGAAGTCTTACAATGAATAATATAAACTATGTCACTATGTTAGAAACCAAAATTCAATGTTACAATGCAACAAACAAAATTTGATGATGCAATATGAAAAAAAAAAAGTTACATCACAACACGGTGAACTAAAATTGATGTTAACATAAATTTACATTATGATGTGATGAACATAAATCATCATCACAACATGATGAAAAAGTTGAAATCGTAATGTGATGAATAAAAAATATACATCATTTTTTACAAACAAAACCAATATCACAATGTGATGAATAAAAAATCGATGTCTCAATGTCATGAATGAAAAGAAAAACACAACATGATGAATAAAAATATGTGTGGAAATATGATGAACCTAAAATGGCATTGCAATGTGATGAATGAAAAATTGCATCACAATGTGACAAGCAAACAAATGATATTGAAATGTGACAAACAAGAAAATGGTATCACAATGCAATGAAGTAAATCAATGATGCCATTTGACAAACTAAAACCACCATTGCAATGTGGTCAATAAAAATCGATGTCATCATTTGAAAAAAATATTTATGTAGTGATGTAACGGAAAAAAATGGTATCGCAATTTGAGCAACAAAAAACAACATAACTATGTGACAAACAAATATTGATGTTGCAATGCGACAAACAAAATCATTGTTAACTATGGTCAACCATAGTAAACTTGCTCAACCATGGTCATCCATAGTTGACCATGGCCAACATGTTTAAACATGTTCATTTATGGTCAACCATAATCAGCCATAGACAAAATGTTCAATCATGGTGAACATGGTGAAACCATGCTTAATCATGGCTAGTATGGCCAATATAAGAAACCAATGTCAAATATGGTCAAACCATGGTCAACATAGTCAACTATGGTCAAATATGGTCATCCATGGCCAACATAGTTGACATGGTTAGTAATATTCATCTATAGTTAAATGTTAACAACCATTTTTTCCATAGTCAACTTTGTTCAAAGATCTTAGCATGACCAAACATCGTCAACAAGCTAAACCATAGTCAAGTATGTTCAACCATGACAAATATAGTCATTATGGTCAACCATAATCAACTATGATCAAGCCTTATAAAATTTCTCATCGATAAACTTCTTTATAAATTATCAACCATAATGAAACGTAATTTACTCATCATCACCCATATCAATGGCTTTTTAATCAATTAATTTGATTGTAATAACTATATCTTGTTGAGAGAGTTAGTAAGGACTACTAAATTTTTTCAAATTTGAATGAAATAAAGACCAACTATCATAACTTGGAAAAGAACAAGTTGGCTAAAGAGGTTGGGACATGAAATTAATGGCACTGTCTGGGAATTGTACTAAAACTTGTGAATGTTAAGGAGAGTTCGAGAATTGAATTTTTATACTTGCAATTTAAACGAAATAACATCAAGAAGTTTACAGACAATATTTTAGAATTGGAGGAGAGGAAAGTGCCAGAAGAGACCTTTGCTTGGACTTGGAATTATCGATATCAAATAGGTACTATATTATTGTCTTTATGTGTTAAAGGAGGACAATTTTCGATGACGATTTGATGAGAATGTAGTGGATTGTTTTATTGGAATTAAATAATGGTAGGGAGTTTAACACACCGAGGATTCAAATTACAGGAGGTGAAACTGGCGAAAGAGGAAGCTTCACGAACCCTTGAAGGTACTATACAAAATATTTATGTTTTAAAATGCTAAAAGATCTTATAGAATATATATCTATGAGTACTGAATAGTTTCAAATTTGAGCTAAATGATGTCATGGAGTTTAACAGCCACGATATCTTAATTGGAGATTGAGAAGTACAAAAGGAGGCTTGATTTTGAATGCCATGGCATCAAAAAGGTAGGTACTATATTGCATATTTATGTGTTAATGAAAGAGAATTCACCAGGAGGATTTCATGGGTGCATACCGTGATAGAGGATAGCTCTAGAATGAATAAGTACTGAATGCATTAAATTTGAATGAAATAATATAAGGGAGTTTGATAGACTAGAAATGCGAACTAGTGGCTCGAGAATGGGCAGAAGAGGCCAAGGAATGGATTTCATGGCTACGATTTCTATGTGCAAATAAAACTCTCTTTATCTCATTTTGTCTTAAACTATCTTTCTATCAGATAAATTAAAAATCACTGAATATATTTAAATATGAATGGAACAATGTCAGTCAATTTCACCAAAGATATTTTAGAACCAGGGTTGAGGAAATTTGTGAAAGAGGTCGAGGATTGGGCTCCATTGCGTCATCTAGGTATTGTCTTACAATTTTTAGGTTGGTTGTTTTTTTTTTTTTGTCAAAGAGGAAAAAAAATTATTTGCTTTATATTATGAAGACAAAACACTACATTATAACAAAGATTGTGCATTATTGGATCCCAATGTCTCAGAAAAAAAAAATGGCGTGAAAACGATTGACCCACAGTAATATATAAGACTTCACCACCTACAAGCATGTCCATCATTTTGCGAAAAAAGTGTGCAAAATAAGAGGGCCACACAAATAATCCAGGGGGCTGACCAAATAAAAAAATATGAGAAAAAAAAGACAGAGAAAATGATCGACAACAAAACCTTTCCTCCCACCAAGAAGCAGAATAGATGACCCCAAGATGCTAACAATGTTAGGGGATCAGTAAGGAGAATGAGTCCTTCAGCAGATTGTCTCGCAAGAATTAGATCTGAATAAGCCTGAAAGGTTCCAACAGGCCCTACTTGGAGAGCCTATTAGCTCGCGTATTGGATTCCCTGAATATACGCTGAAGTGGTGGGAAGTGAAGGCGCTGAAGTAGGTAAGAGACCTGATTGATCCAGCTTAGTAGTCCAGGAGGTTGGAAATCACTGAGCCCTTTGACCTTGTCAATGATGGATTTGTCATCACCATAAATGTAAATAGGAGATAGCTACAAGTTGTAAGTGACCTAGAGTAAACTCTAAAGAGTGAGGAGTTCAGCCTTTGTGTTAGTACCATGACCACCATTCCAAAAGATGGAGAATTTTTCTCCATTTACCAGTTTAATCCAGGCACTGCAACCATAGGCCCCTTGTTGTTCATCCCCATCAAAGTAACCCGTTGGAAAATGCACCAGGTGAGGGCGAAGACAATAAGAGAGATCTAGGGGGGGAATAAGATTCACATCCTATGTGTTCAGCCAAGCCATAATCGAAATATATATCATGTGGGGAGAAATATTAATGCCTTCAAATATGAGCTTGTTTCTGGCCAACCAAACCTCGTAGAAAAATAAAAAAGGTAGATATTTGTACTTCTGGTCCTTATGCGCCCAAGTGTGAAAGCACTGTAATATCCCAAGGGGCTGCCAACTATGGTCCTACAAAAAATTAGAAAACAAAGACTAAATATCGAGAATAACAGATCAGTGAAGAAATAGGTGGAGACTGATTCAACATATTGCCTACAGAAAAGGTAGATCCCCAGCCCCTGAAAGCCCCTCTTAGCCATATTGTCCCAGGTGAGGATCCAATTTTTCCAAGTGAGCCATGAAAAGAGGATGATGTTCAAGGGAATATTGCGCTTCTAGAAAGTAAAAAAGAAAGACTGGTCTACAACCTAAGATGTAGAGGAGATGAGACTATTATATAAATCCACCACTTCAATGGCACCCCATTTCAACCAACCTATCCAAAAAATTCAATCCCTGGAGGGGTTGAGACAAATACATGCCTTCTTGAAACCTTTTGATACCTCTTTACACATCTCCTGAGAAGGGCCCAACAACCCAACCTAAATGGCATCCTTCCAAATAGGGCACCCTTGTTGCCAATGTGAAATAAGTTGGGAGAGGAAGAAGATCCCTTTATGCACTAAAGTGTGTCTGAGTTGAAGTAGCAGATGGAAATAAGGAGAGAGCCCCCTAATTCCTTCTACACCCAAAATAATGCTCTGACCATTGCCAAAATCCCATAAAATCCTGTAGTGTAGAAGGGATGAAATGCACTTGAAACTTAGGAAAATGTGCGAGCCCCTGCAGGATGAAGGGAAACCATGCCTAAAAAACAACAACACATCATGCTAGAGGTGATATTTGTCCCAAAATAGTGAGGGCCAGAGCCCATTCCCCGTGAGTTCTCGCTAGAAGGATTTGACAAGAAGAGTTTGTGAGAAGATCTGAACCTCCAACAATCCCCAACCCCCATATCGCTTTGGAAGAGTGATCAAGTCTAGTCTACAGAGATGGAATTTAGAAGGCCCCCATGACCCAGACCAAAGGAACCTCAAAATGATATTCCTAATACAAGATATAATGAAAGAGGGGATGGGAACATATGGGCCCAATAAATTATGATCTGCTGAAGAATAGCCTATGTGAGAATGAAATGTCCGCTAAGAGAAAGTCACCTGTGGGACCATGAATCCATCCTTAGCTGATATTTATGAAGTAGCATATCCAATAATTGTTGCGGTAATTGTAAGGCTTGAGGCGAAAGCCTAAATAAGAAAAACCCTCAGAAAGGGGAACTTGCACCATCTGAAAAAGTCTCGCTATGATATGTAGATACACTAAGTTCACCGAGACCAAAATAATTTGATACTTATGCCCATTGATCATCAAACCAGAGGTTGTCCCATATCTAAGGAGGACAAATGTGCACGGGAGATAATTTCGAACAACAACATGTCATCGACGAAGAAAGAGTGAGTAATGCAGATGCCCATGGAGATGTGAATGCCAGTGAAAATCCACCTCTTTGTATATCCTTGATATGGAAGCTAAGGCCATCCATGATAAGGATGAATATGAGAGGCAAGAGGGAGCAGCCCTGGCAAAGGCCTCACCATTCCCTAAATAATTTTGATGGAAAACTATTTATAATGACAGAGAACCGCACCAAAGAAATGCATGCAAGGATCCACTTGACAATCCGAGGGGCCAAACCGACCTTGTGCAGAACTAGTCGAATGTATGTTTAGTCCACGTTGTCGTAGGCCTTATGCAAGTCAATTTTCATAATGATAGCATCCAAATTTTAGGAGTGGATTGAGTGTAAACACTCCTGCGTCAAAGCAATTACGTCATGTATGAGACGATCAGGGAGGAAAAAATACTATTTGTGCGAATTATATATAGACAGTGATCCAATAATGCGACTAGCAATCACCTTAGAAATGAATTTATAGACCACGTTGCACAAAGTTATGGGTCTAAAATCCAAGAAGGATTTCGGGCAAGAGTATTTTGGAACTAATAAAATGAAATTTGAGTTTATATCCCCTATAATATTTCCCAAAAGACAAGATTCCTCAACAACTTGCAGAAGGTCATAAACAATGAGATCAAAAAAATGTATAAACATCTCCATTGGTCAGCCATCCGGGTCGGGACTTTTTTCTCGCACAAAATATTTTAGGACCCCCAAGATCTCAGTATTAGTCACCAGAATGTTCAAAGCCTTGTTAGCAGCCTCATCAAACATATGGGGTTATTTGTCGTGGGTTCAGTATTAATCAAGGGGGAAAACCCCTTCTCTACACCTATACTAATTAGAGAAAAACCTAGAAGCCACACTTCTGATATCATGTGAGCAATGCAAAAGGGAACCTTCCTCCACCTCAATTTTCCATTAATATTGCGGTTTTTTTGGTTGTTGGAGTATTGGTGAAACAATTTGGTGTTATGGTCACCTTCCTGGAGCCAAACAACATGACTCTTAAGCTTCCACGTAATTTCTTGAGCCTGGAGGATTTCCTTTTTCCTTAATTCCAAATTCATAAGAATTTCCATAACCTGTTCATTTGGGGGATTGGTCTCCATAGATGCATAGATTTCCCCAATCTCGCTTTCAATAGCATGGAGTTTAGAGATCATCTTAGACTTTTATGGTCTTCCTAGGGCTTGGTATTAGCCTTTAAAGTAAGAATCCTTTGTGAGGGGGAACTAGAAAATCTCTTTCCCAGATTAGTTCCATCAGAGGACTAGAAATCCCTTATCAGCTCAGAGAAAATAGGATCTTCCAACCATATCTGATTAAATTTGAAAGGGAGGCCCTTGCACACCAGCTCAGATCTCGAAAAAATGCAGACAGGTTGGTGATCCGATAAGGAATATTTGATAATTTCATATCACAATCCCCCAAGAATTTCCAGAACACCTTCATGAACAAGAATCATGTCCAACCTTTTTCCAATGAAATCTACACCCACCCTGCAATTCTTCCAAGTTGGAGAAATAGGCGAGGGTTGGATATCGACCAAGTGGTGATAAAAAAATATATGGGAAATGCAGTCAGCCAAGGGGTCAATGCGGCATTTTGAACCCCAACATTCTAACACATCCAGGGTGGCATTGAGATCACCAATCAAAATCAGATTTGGGATGTTCAAAATATTACAAGATCAAATGCGAGACCAGAAGGGAGCATGATTGCGGAAGGGGGCATACATGTTGATCAAGTGGAAGCGATCAGAGTAACCATGAATTTTTCCAGACAGGAGGACGTCAAAAAAGAAACTAAAATCATGAAAATTGGAATACGATGGATCCCACATAACTATGAGGCCCCCGGATAAACCCATAGAATCAACCCCTGCAATCTGCCAACTGAGTTGAATGGAAAGGAAATAAGGAATGACCTTTGAAATGATGCACATGATTTCTTGGAAAATAACTATGAAAGGAGATATTTTACTAAAGAGGTTCTTGAGACACAAGAACTTGTCATGGTCGCCAAGTCCACGAAGATTCAGAGAAAGGATTTGGTTCATGGCACAGGTGGACTAGGAAAACATGCTCTAAGTTCCCATAGGCCAAAAGAAAAGATGATGGGATGTATTGTAAACCTTTCGAGTTGAAAAAGAATAAGGAACGAGTTTTTTATCTACCCCTGAAATGATAGATATCATTTTTCCCAAGCTTTCGAACTGTTATGTTCTAAGACAACATGGGAGAAATTCTAGGAGAATCCCCTTTGGCCCGGCCATCGTGGATAGTGAGAGCCACGATGTCCAACTCTAGGTTTATGAATAGGAAATCGCAGTCACTTCCAATGGAATGTGTGGAGAATATAGGGCCAGTCTTGAGTCAGGAAACAAAGCGGGCGAAGGAGAGGTAGTTTCGAGGGACGACATGGATGGAGATTGGTCAGCAGTGTCATGAGGCAGAGGAGGAGGAGTAAGGGTGATGGGTATTCGAGTGGGAGACAATAATGGAAGGGCGCCCAGGTGCATTTCCAGACCAGAGGATGATGGGAGACCTTTTTGATTGCAATGTGGGCTATCAAAAGGGTCAGACGAGGCCGAGGCAAGAGCAATGGGAAAATGCGGAGAGGAGTGGGGGGGAAGCTGATGAAGAAAAAGTGTGAGGGTGAAACGAATTAAAGGGATGTGAAACAAAAGCCATACTATTTACTGTAGGATACAAATCTGAGCGTTGTGATAAGGTTCTAGTGCTCTGGTCTCATGTGACAGGATGCATCCGCTTTGACAAGAGGCACCCCCGAGGAAATATCCACATCAAATGACCAGTCTGGTGGAAAAGGAGACACCAGAAAGGGAGGCCCCAATAGTCCACTCACTAGTGGTGACTAGATCTAGCCCATTCCAGGTCAATGTTACTAGGAAAACACCTGAAGAAGTTAACCTCAACCAAAATCCAGGCTATGCGCTTATCCTAGGCCCCCATGCATCCAGGATCAATGAAGTGAAACCTACCAATCGAATTTTCAATGGTATAGTGTTCTTACTTAGTCCAGTACTCCAATGCCAGATCTAGGAGCCTGACCCAGATGAGGTTGTTTGGATGGGTATCGATAATAGCATTGAAACCGAGTTACCAAGTATGGAGTTGTAGGAACCCCCACTCGCAAACCCAAGTTCTTCTTAGGATCTGCTCAATGTCCTCAGAGTATAAGAAGTGTATACTAAGCCAAGAATTCATCAACTGACTCACCTTGGGGGGGTACCCAACCATCGGGTCCCAAACCTTTTTAACCTAGGCATGTATCTCCTTTTCTGCCATTTCAATGAAGACCCATCGGCCGACCAGAGCCCTCTTCTGTAAGCTGGTCACCTGCCCATAAATTCTCATAACCATAACTAAGAAGTTGTGCTGGAGAGATTATCTTGTTGGACGAATGTGTTGCCCACCTATTCAATATGTAGTTACCTGACTCACACTGAGAACCAGTATCCTAAACAGTTTGTAAAGGAGGGCGATGCAACTCATGATCAGTAACATGTACAGGCTGAGTAACACTAGCATCTTCAGGTGTTTTTGTGTAACTAAAAGAGAGTTCGTGAAAAATATTTTATAAATAAGAAACAAATGCATTTAAATTTGACCAAGATAATTCGAGGGATTTTAACAGACCACAGATCAGATTCAGAGGGGAGGAATTTTCCCGAAGAAACATTCCCTTCGGCTCCATGGCATCATACAGGTACTAGTAACGTTACTATCATATTCATGCTTTAATGCGTTAAGTAAAGAGAATTCATGTGGCCATTTTACGAGAAATTCCTGAATGTTTTTAGATTTGAATGTAATAATGCTTAACACATCAGAGATCAGAATTGGAGAGGATGAGACATACCAAATTAGAGGCAGGTCCTTGAGCATGACAGATTCGTCCAGGTACCAATCCTAAAATATTTTATCTTTTCCTATAAAATAGAGTTTGAAAATATAAATTTATAAGTGTACTAAATAGTTTTTAATTTGAATCAAATGATGTTAGACAATTTATCAGACAATATATATGGGTCAGAATCGAAGAAATTAGATAAATAGGGAGGGGATCTGGCTTGATCATGGTGTCATCCTAGTAGTATACTGCCATATTTGAAGTGGTTTGAGTGAAAGAATTTTTGTAAAATATTTTTTTGATTAGCCACTGAATGCGTTCAAATTTTAATGAAATAAATATTTTATTTGCATTGATTGTGTTTAAATTTGAATGACATAACAACTGAAGGCGAAGCAATTAGCGGAAGAGGCTTCATCGAGGTGTTGTCCCAATTTTTGTATTTGTAAATTTAAAGTACTAAATACATTTATATTTGAATGAAATGATGCCAGGGATTTCAAGAAACCAGAGGTGAAAATGGTAGCTGAGCAAAGTGGAAGAATAGGCCAGGGATTGGACTTCATGGCGGTATCTAGGTATTCTATTACGATGTTTTATATTTTAAAAGAAGAGAATTTGCTACGAGAATTTTATAGGTATGTAATAAATACTTTTAAATTTGAATTAAAAAATATCAAGGAGTTTTACAGACAATCATGGTGCGAGCAAAGGAAACCATTGGAACAGGCTTGATTTTCATCGCGCCCTCTAGGTATTGCACTAAAAGCTTGATATTTTAAATGGTCAGAGGAGTTATCATAGAGGTAACATATTACGATATTTATATGTTTGACGAAGAGGGTTGTGAACAAGAATTTTATGACTATGTACTGAACGCGATCATATTTGAATGAAATAATAATAGACAAAATATTAGAACCGGAGTCGAGGGAAAAGGCGGAAGAGGTTTGGGCTTCATGGCACCCTCTAGGTACTGCACTAAAATCTTTATGTATTTAAATGATCTAAGGAGTTATCACCTAGTATCATATTACGATGTTAATCTATTAAAGGATGAAAGTTAACAAAGATAATTTAATTAGTAAGTTATAAATCCGTTTATTTTTTAATGAAAAAATATCAGGGAGTTTTACAGACCAAATATTGGAACTCAAGATGAGGAAACTGGTGGAAGAGTCTTGATCTTTAAAGCGCCCTCAAGAAATTGCACTAAAATCTTAATGTCTTTAAATGGTCAGAGGACTTTTCATCTGGGCGGTATATTAACGCCATATTTAAATGTTACAAAGAGTTTTGGAGGAGAATTTTTATGTACTGAATGTGTTAGTATTTGAATAAAATTTTTGGAATTTCTGAATGATTCCAAACAAAAGAGGAATCAAAATTCCTCTTCTTTAACACAGAGAGATCAATTTAAAAATTCTGGACAAAGATGCATAAAAATTCTATTTCATTAAAAATCTATGAGCTATTACAATAATGAAACTCTTCCTCTACTGAGGGATTACAATACAAAATTTGTTGTATGACTGCTACACAACACAGTGCACAACACACTCTCTGTCACAAAAACGCACACACAGTCTATCTTTCTGATTCTCTCTCTCTCTATTACGTAAAACTGAAATTACATTACATATATGAGTGGCCATTAAAACCTAATCTAATTTAATGCGGTTGTTCAACAACTTGTACTTAGCCTATCAAATGGACACATACTTCATTATTCGGCATGCAAGTCGTTTTAGTCTTCACAGTGCGTCACTGTGAAGGAACCTCATGGTCCGATTGAAAAATGATGTTGTGCTCCCGTAGTGAAGATCAACCGTCGATCTTCGGTTAAAGGACTTCGGGCAAAGTCAACTGCAGAGGCACTCTATGGTTTAAACGATGAGTTGTTTGTGCCCGCGGGTTACTGTTGATCTAAGATCAATGATAATCGCGCTCGTTGATGTGAAAGATGTTTAACACATCGTGGATTTGAAAACATGCAACAAAATCATTTTTATAAAATTATCACATCCCAATTTGGTCTGGTGCAATGTGATCCTCCGGACGCATGATAAAAATTAATTGAGCTTATAATTCCTTACCGGGTCCGAATTGGGGTTGGGTGACTAGACTTTGGAATTGTGCGAATGGCTTGTGATTGGTTGGCACGATTGACTTGGCATGGTGGGGACCGACTTCCGTATTGACCGCGGGCTATGGTGACAAGGCTTAAAGCTTATGCGAATGGAAGTTGATTGGAAGACGGGATGAGGACGTGGTTGAGTGGGTTCCACGGGACTGATGTAGCCCATTTAAAATAAAATGAAACAACACGAAAAGGATATGGTTGGTGGATTGTAGTAATGGTGGTCAGTGTGCAGGTTTAAAACAAGGATGGCATGGTTTTAACTCAGCGCTTCAATGCAAGATGGAGTGCAAGAAAAAACAAAAACAGACTTCGACTCCTGCTGTCCTTTGCCACAGTTGCAGTTGGAATTAATATTTCCAACACTCCCCTTTAATTTTAACTACTAGATTTTCTTGCATACCAAGACATTTCCTCAAATAATTAAAACTCTTTTGCCCCAATGGTTTTTTCATATATCAGCAAACTTCTCCTCTATTCTGCAATGTTGCAAAACAATTTCCCCACTGTTCACCAACTCTCTGATGTAGTGATACTTGGCATCAATGTGTTTCGTTATCTTATGAAACACTAAATTCTTTGACAATGCTATTGGTGAGCTATTATCACAATAAATTGTTGTGCCTTTTACCTTTTCATGACACAAACTCCTCAACATTCTCCTCATCCATACTGCTTGACATGTTGCTGCCACATACTCTACCTCTACTGTTGATAAAGCCACAATTGGTTGTTTATTAGAAGCCCATGAAATGGCTCCTGATCCCATATGAAAAACATATCCAGAGATGCTTTTCTTGTCATCTATACTTCCAGCCCAATCACTGTCAGTATATCCAATTAATTCAAAAATTTCTGAAGTGGTATATAAAATACCATACCTCTTTGTTCCTTTCACATACCTCAGAATTCTTTTTATTGTTTGCCAATGTGCCTCTTTTGGACTTTCCATAAATCTGGAAATTAAACTCACTGCATGAATAATATCAGGCCTAGTTGCAGTCAAATACATGAGACTACCAACTATGCTCTTATTCAAACTTGGATCAAAATTCTTGTTGTTATCTTCTTTGCTTAACTTCAATCCCATCATTGTAGGAGTAATTTTTGCCTTGCAATCCTGCATGTTAAATCTTTCCAAAACTTCATTCACATATATAGCTTGAGAGATAAAAAACTTATTTTCATTTTTCTCTACTTTTATTCCTAAGAAGTATCTCAGCAATCCCATATCAGTCATTTCAAATTCATCCTTCATGACTGTTTTAAAATTCTCAATGAGGTAAGCATCATTACTTGTGAATATCACATCATCAACTTACAAAACAACAATGAGAATCTTACCATATTTTTCCTTGATGTATAATGTGGGTTCTACTTCACATTTTTCAAACCCATTTTCCAGTAAATAGGCATCTATCCTACTGTACCATGCTCTTGGTGCTTACTTCAGCCCATACAAAGCTTTCTTCAATCTGCAAACTTTGTGCCCTTGGCCTTCTTTCTCATAGCCCAGAGGTTGTTCAACAAAAACCTATTCCATCAATACTCCATTTAGGAATGTTGATTTCACATCCATTTGGTAAACTTTCTACTTGTGTTGTGCTGCTATGGACAACACTGCTCTTACTATTTCCATTCTTGCAACCGGTGCAAATGTTTCCTCATAGTCTATTCCTTGTTGCTACTTGTAGCCTTTGACAACAAGTCTGGCCTTGTGCCTTTCAATCTTACCTTCAACATTGCTCTTGGTTTTATAAACCCATTTCACTCCAATGACTTCCTTACCTTTTAGGATATCAACCAATTCCTATGTCTTATTTTTCTCTATGGCATTAATCTCTTCATCCATAGCATCTATCCATTTCTTATCTTTTATAGCTTCTTCAAAATGAATAGGATCATCTACATGACAATATAATGAAAATAACGAGTTCATACCTTCATTTGCTGCCTCTTGCTCATAAATTTCATTCAAACTTCTAAATATGGTTCCTCTTTCACTTGGTGTACTTGTGCTTGTAGAAGCACTCAAATATTCTCCTTGTGATGTGCTTGGAGAAGCACTGTCATCACTTCTCAAGGGTGTTCTCATACCTACTTATGGTGTCCCTTGCTTTCCTTGTGTTGGTGGAGCTGGTGTTGCTAATGAGGGATTTCTTTTAGCCATTTCTTCCTCATCTTCATCATGAGACAAACAGCTTTTAACATTCACTGTTTTCTCAATGCTTCCATCCCAAGCTTCTTCCTCAATAAATTGTACATCTCTACTTATTACAAACTTCTTGGTGGATGGGTTATACAATATGTATGCCTTGGATTCTTCACTGTATCCAATAAATATGCACTTCTCCCCCTTACTTTCCAACTTCTTCCTTAGCTAATCTGGAATATTTGCAAAAGCCACACAACCAAAAACTCTCATGTGGGTGACAAATTGTTTTATGCCACTCCATGCTTCTTCTGTAACTCTGTTCATTATAGCTTTAGTTGGACATATATTCAATATGTATGTTTCACAATGTACAGCTTCAGCCCAATATTCATTTGGTGAATGTTTTTCCTTCAACATGCTTCTTACCATGTCCATGATGGTTCTATTTTTCCTTTCACCAACTCCATTTTGCTGCGGTGTATACCTTGCTGTAAATTGCTTATGAATTCCATTTTCTCTGCAAAAACGCAGAAATTATTTTGAGATATATTCACCTCCTCTGTCTGTTCTTAAGACCTTAATGTGTTGCCCACTTTGTTTCTCTACAAGAGCCTTAAAGTGGCATAATTTCTCTAACACTTCAATTTTAAATTTCAAGAAGTAAACCCATGTTTTTCTTGTATAATCATCAATAAAATTCAGCATATAGTGGCTGCTTGCTAGTGATGGTGTTTGCATTGGTCCACACAAATATGAATGGACAATTTCTAAGGGTGCCTTTTCCCTTATTCTCTTTCCTGATGGAAAGCTTTCTTTGTGTTGTTTTCCCAAGATGCAGCCTTCACATAGGCTGTCTGGTTTCTCAATCAATGGTAATCCATTTACCATTCCTTTCCTATGCAATAAATTCAGACCTCCAAAGTTGAGATTTCCAAATCTCAAATGCCATAACTAGTTTTCATCTTTTGCTTCTCTTTGGAATGTCTCTTGTGTCATTGCTGCAATGGCATCTCCTTTCTTCAAAGCTGCTCAAATCTTGAGAGGGAACATTTTGTTCCTTGTCATCTTCACTTGTACCTGGTATGAAGTGTAACCTTTTGAGCATGTTCCCAATGTTACTCGAGAATTTACATTTTCATATAACAAGGAAGATTTACAAGGAAGATTTACCCCTTTTGAAAGTAAAGTCTCGAGTAACAAGGAACAAAATGTAAAAGGGGTAAATCTTCCCCAATGTTACTCGAGACTTTACATTTTCATATAACATGGAAAACATGGAAATGTTTCCAGTCATACGGTTGCTACATCCTGAATCTAGAAACAATATATCTTCATTCTTTTCTTCAGCCATATTACATGCTAAAAACAACTTTTCTTGACTGATATTTTCTTTAGTAAAATTAGCATTGGGTCTATTACCCATGTCAATCTATTTCTTCCTACATTCATTGGCATAATGGCCATAATTATTAGAGTAATGACATTGGACTTGGGATTTATCATACCTTTGTCCATGTGCTTGATTTTTTCCACCTTGCTAGCTGCTGCCTTGTCTTTGATTCTGATTTTGATTTCTGCCCCTTCCACTTGTATTTGCAAGGTTGTTTCTTCCTCTGTTTTGGCTTCTTCCTCTTCCTTTTCCTCTGCAGTTTCCTCTGCCTTGACCTCTTCCTCTTGCAAAGGACATTTGGGTCTTGAAGGCATGCTCCAAAGATGGGTTTGTTGTTCTACCCAATCTTTGTTCATGTGTCACCAATGATGCATGAATCTCATCAACAGTAAAT